>JAEQML010058061.1:0-30974 GCA_016904865.1 Pissodes strobi
CTGTAATACACATTATCACAGTACCCCCATCAGCAGAGTCAAAATTACTTGCACAGCAGATAAATGTGTTTGTATATTTGATGCCACTGTAAATCACGGAATTCTTCACAAATCTAAAATGTGGAATGGGCAAGGTTGGGAACATTGTTGATTTGACGTGTACCATATACCAGCTGAGGATTGGGAAATTGATACTTATTTTTATAACTTAAGCAAGCCATTTCCAGTATAAATAAAGATGGGAGGGTCAGAATAAGGGGTTATTATGACATGCACCTTTAAAAAAATTTAAATGAGAGAATCTAGTAACATGTATATAATTCATCATTTACCTGGTACACAGGAAGTCAGCAGTGTAAATCCAAACCAGGCACCAAATTCATATGTGTAATTAGGACATGACACCAAATTATACAGTTTTGTCAAAGGATTTTCATTTGGTACTGGAATTCTACGTACTTTTGTACCTGGTGGCCTTAAATCTCTAAGAAGGATATGAATGCTTAGGTTACCAAGTTCAGATACCTAAAAAAGATCAAGTTTTTAATGATATACCTACGTAAATAAACAAACTTATTTCAGCTGATACTGTTGATAGCCTTGTTAGGTAATTTTTATAATAGCTTAAGTAGGTTGTGAAATAGCTGAATAATCAAGCTTCTGTGAGTGTTAATTGGGCCTATAAATTATTTCCGTTGAATAAATAAATAAAACAAATAACTCCTTACAACAAATAAAGCCAGTCCAACAATTTGCATAAGTAATGGTGGCGGCGTAAATAATGGATGGTTAATGTGGTAAGCAACATAGAGTGTGAAACCCCAATAGTATCCACAATTTTTGAAGAGGTTCAACATAGGCATGGTGCCATGTGAAAAGCGATGGACAAACAAAGTCTCAAGTATCCTTTTTAGGTAATGGACGCTCCAGCATATTAGTGCAATGCTACAGAAAACAAAATTTCATTAGAAATATTTCAGCATATTAAAAACAAATTCTTTACTTACAAAGCTGTAGTTGAAAGGGATGTTCCCTGGCCGGCCTCTCCGTAAAATATCCAAGGTCGCAAAGAAACAAGACCATACAAAACGAAGGGGCCAGCATACTCGAGAATAAATACTGTGTCCCACCCAATCTGTGGGCCCAAGTCTTTTACATAGACTTTCTTGCTACTACTCAAGTTAGGTAGTGACAGATCATCCTTGATATCTTTTCCTTTAAGTTCAGCCCTTAGCGATTGCCTTTCGACAGTGAGTTTTGGAGATATAGTCGCTATTTGTTTCTTTATATCTTTAACTTTTACAGTTTCGTCAACTGTAATGTCCCCGATTTTCTTATTAGATGTTGTAAAAACTTCTATCTGCAATAATGATTTCAAATTACCCAGAATACTTAACCTACATATAGAAATAATCAATTTATTACCTGGACCATGACTGCGGCAAAATATTTAACCTAAAATAAGAGTCTATATACCATGCGAAACGATATGGAAATGTTTAATTGTCCTTTTTTTCATTAAGAATCGTCATTATATGCAAGGATAATGAGTTGAAATTTATTCATCAATCGGGTTTGGGTACAGAGTTTGAAAAATTCAATAGGCCTTACCTTGACCTTGACCTTTGTGATAGCGTATAGCGTAAAAACGTAACGTGTAACCCAATCTGATGTATTGTAATGTTTATTATCCATTAGCCCGGCGCCGCGCCGGCGCTATATAAACTACCCATATATATAACAGGAAATGAAACCACCACAGTTTAAACCTTAGATTAGAGAGAGACATATATATACTCTTTTTTACCGCCGACTCCCTTCCCTTGTCAAAGGTCGAATCGGTATAGACTGTGAAACCAGAATCAGAGAGTCTCTGGTGAAAACACCGACCAAACGCAGATCGTCTTTTTGGAAATCTCGGCCGAGTCCTCCGGCCTGACGAGTCCTGTGCCATATTTTTGCGATAAGCAGCTTACAGCGGTGCATATTTGCGAAGGTCATGACGTCACGTTTAAAAACGCAAGCTGAATCTCGCGGCCTCAAGAGGACGCCATAAAATTTGTTAGACGGACGGAAGTGGCGTGATGACACACATGACAGTTTAATTAATTCTTTATTATTGGCATATATGTATTGATTTGCGCTAGGGAAATCCCAAATTGACACTTGTAAATATTTTTAACGCTGTTGTGAGTATGTAACATGTGTAATTCAACGCCCGGCCTATGCGAGCTTTTTTTCTTGGATTAATTACTTTTTTGGCATGCCTTGGGTTAGCCTTTGTTGGTTGCGCCCCGCAGCGAGCAGAGCACAATGTATGAAATGAAAATGTAAACCATACTGACGGACGGAGTTCGAGATCAGGATCCCCACAGGGGCGAGACGCTAGTTTTTGGGCATACCTTAGGTTATGTTTTGCCTAGTTTTTGTAGGTTGCGCCCCCGTAGCGAGCGAAGCGAGCATAGGGCCATACCTGAAGTGAAATATTAGTTTAATGATACAAGATTTGTGTTAAATTAAAAGCCGCATTATAGTGTACAGCAACTTGCATGTGTTTCCGCGCCCGTCATTCAAAACATATTACAATAATACAATTATAATAATGTTGGCGTTGTTGTTAAAACATTACAAGCCTCACGATTTTCACGTATTCCCCAAAATTTCACGATTTTTTCAGGAATACCACTCCAAGTGGGTATAGGCAATATTTTCAAATGGCACTTGTGAATGAGAGGCTCGTGATTGGCTAGCTACGTGAGGTGACGCATGCCTTCGCGACGCAACCAGTTGTTTGTAAATCAGCAGATGGTCTAGAGGTCTGCATGGTTGGCCTTGACTTTGGCGACCCGGGTTCAAATCCCGTCGGTTTTTTTTAAGTACAGTTTTTTTCTTGTTTTTGGGGTTTTCTTGGGTATGGCTTGGGTTAGCAATTGGTTAGTTTCTTTTTCTTGAGCCTTGGAGCGAGCGGAGGACCATATACTTGCCAATTGCAGGTCTTTAAATCACATGCATTGACAAGTGCACTACGAACGGAAATATCGCCATCAGCACCGGAGGTTTTACATATATTTGGCACCTAGAGAATTTTTGTTGGTTAAACCATTCAGCCTCTACCCAATCAACGCGCGGGTGCGAAAACCGTGTATGTACTAACCCAAATTCAGGTACGGAATGTAAACAGTTTATGGAGCAGCATGTTTTTACGGTCCAGTGGATCGCTTGAAGCAAGCCTGGTGGCGGCAGTAGTTAGATGCTGTGCTTGTGATACGATGCTTCGGGTTGCCTCCGGGTTCGATTCCCGTGAGTGGCAATTTTTTTTTGAAGGTTATGTTTTTTTTTTTTTTAATTTGGGTTAGTTTTGTTTGGTTGCGCCTCGCAGCGAGCGAAGAAGCCATGCGTTTAGTTAACAGTACTAACTGCAAACCGCTGTTTGAAGACGTTTGTCTTTAAAAGACGCCTCTCATCCTTTCCGAACTTCTACCATACTCTTTAAAGCCTTCGGAAAATACTTACACTGCAAAAGTATTTATTACATTCCGTATCTGAATTTGGCACCGAATTACATTCCGTAGACGATTTTCGCACCCAATCGTGGGTGGTTAGTAGGTACCAAATGCATGTACGGAATGTATTAATACGCACCAGAGACTGTGCTGACTATTTTGGTTTTCCAGATAAATTATTGACTATGAGTAAACTCTATGTCATTTTCTTCAATACATAAACAATGTCTATGCTATGCATGCCTCGTCAAATATAGCAGGTCCAACACAAGAACTTTTAACCTAATAGGATAGCCGAATCAACGATATTTGTCCGCCAAACTCGCCCTTGCGTCTCAGCAGCAGTGACGTCACCTGGCCCACTGGGAATAACAATGCGTTATTTGTATACGAAGATTATATGGTTTAGCCTTTTGATTATGTTTATTTGCCTTTTACCCAGTAAATTTTGATATTGCGTTTAACTTATAAGAATGTAACCATAGGAATTTGGGACAACATGAAATGAACATTTCCATCAAAATGTTTTAGAAATGTTTTAAAAATGTACAAACAAAGCGAGTAACTTTTTCTGCTAGATTAGAACTGATTTTGCCTTGGGTTAGTTTTAGTTAGTTGGTTGGTTTAATCATCTCCTGATGATGCTAACATGGTTAGCGAAACACGCGTCTAGTGCGAAAATTCTGTTTCGGTATTGTGGATAAAATTATGTCATTATTTTTGACCGACTAACTGTATACTAAGACATACATCAATTCTGCCTGTGACTTTAGAGACAGAGACGTTGTTTGAGCTTGTGCACAGGAGATTTAAATCATTGGAATAACATAGGGAAAGCACCGGGATCACCCCTATTCAGGTAGCTAAACATACTATTTATATACACCACGAAAAAGAATCGGCCCAGCACTGAACTCTGCGGCACACCCTGTTTGAACTTTTGGGCAGAATCTGAAATCGGTTTTCGAGGCGTGAGGCAAAAGTAATAAAGAATAAAGGTTTGCTTCGAATGCCATATTTTGTTAGTTTGGGTTAGTTAATGATACACAGTGTCGAAAGCTTTGGAAAAGTCTATTGTTAGGGCTAAGCAGTAGTTTTGACTGACGCACGTTAGCATGCCTCCTACTTTGGTGTACCTAGACGCGAATCTAATCTTTTTGCACTGTACCCCGGAAGACACCTACCTAACTTTCACTGCACGTGATCGTCCTGCCCGATGAGGGATTGGAGTGTACTTTGTTGCACTGCAATTCCTAACTGGTAAAGACGAGCAATCGCTGTCAGATAGGAGGTATTTTAGATAAACTTCCGGTTTGGCTTTGGTGGTGTTCACAACACGTCTCTGGTCTTACAACCAGACTTCTGCATTATAGATTAGGTCAGTGATTCACGGGGGAAAACGTGTTGGGCTCGGTTAGGTAGAAATTTTAAGGTCAGGTCGGTGGGTAAAGTTCAAAGGGGTAAGGCCAGTGAAGGGTTAATTCCTATTAGGGCACCGAGTGTTGGAAGCGTGATCAGGAGTAGATTGGGATATAAGACCTATGGGGATACCAGAGCCCTTGACAAAAACCGGTTATTCTGCGATGTACGAAACTTCATTGCAAATGTCATCAACTGTGCAGCTAATACGTCGTTAAAAGTTAGTGTTTATGAAAGTCTCGAATCCGCAGGGAGTACATACTCGTCAGACCAGCCATTTATTCATCTTTAGTGAGACCGTCTAACAAGGTGTAACCTATCTGTGACGGGCGCCACTGCTCTAGCTAATCCGAAAGGTGGTTGTGCTGATTGCGTAATAGCCGCGCCAAAACCGTGGGCAAAAGTCCGTAAAATCGTAACGCGTAAACACAAATCGCTAGGACGCAGCGGATGGTTAAGAATACAATGTATTCGCACTAACCACATAGGGGTGTCCAAAATTGCCTAATGAATCGATTCAACAGAATCGATACGATTTAAAAAAAACGGATCGATTCGATTCAATGATCCGATAAAATTAATCGATTCACGAGAAAAACCGATTGATTGCGATAAAAGTTAATAATTGTTCGTTATGCACATTCAGAATAAAAGCATTGGTGTTTTTCTATTTAAATTCTTATTAAAAAAAATAAACAAACGTAAAACGCAAATATCCTATATTATATACCTATCCTATTACATAATATATACAGTATACAGTCAGAGCTGTGATGCATAATTGGATCATTTACAGGCAGGCATACGCCACTATGCTATTTTAGCCGATTCTTATTGGTGGGTTAACGTCACTTTAGAGCACTGTTAACTCTTCACGCATGGCCCTTCGCTCGCTTTGGGGGGGCAACCAGACAAAACTAACTGAAACTAACCCAAATTTACAAAAAAAACAAATCTAATTAAAAAGTTTAGCGAGTCTGCTAGTACTCGAGACCCTGATGTGTAAACATATGTCCTATATCGACATCATGGACATGGAAACCTAATACCGCCCTAGCGGCTAACTTTTTAGAAGCGTCACTTAAGTCGTTGTGATCACGGCCGTCCTAGATTGTCTTGCTCCTCAATGCGCATGGGTTATGAGGGCACATCGGTTTACACATTTCCGTCCCATTTGCCGAGATTTACCCTCATACCGTCGTGTAAGATGTTTACACATCAATAAACAAAACATGTCTTACCCCCGATGGGAATTGAACGCAGGACGTCTACATTCCAAACGCAGAATCTGACCACTAGCTAGACCTGGTGGAACCAACTGGCTGGGCCGTAAAAAACTGGCGAATCTGTGACGTGAATTCACAAATCAGAAGAGGCCCAATTTTATATTCCGTCATAATTTGTCCGGATACTAATACCATTGTCTTTTATACTAACGCGAAAAGCGTACCGCAATTTGCTAAACTTATTATTCAGTTACCTATTCGGATTTTAAAATTAAAAAATCGAAAAGTTGAATGGATTCATAACTACTGAATCGATTCGATTCTTTCGATGCATCGTACTAGAAACATCGATTCGATTATGGATCGAATCGATTCTGATGGCCATACCTATTATATTTTAATTTGAAAAAAAAGTATATTGAACCGGATTGCTGAACGCCTCGAATATCTTGATTAAATTGCGTTGTCGTTGTCACATGATATGATGATAACGCCCAAGAATGGGACGAGGTTTACAAATTGTCTACAAACACAGCATATTCAGCTAGTCATCTCTACCGAAATCGGAAAGTTGAAGTGTCGGGCACTGCGCCTACCTGGCAGTAGTGGCAGTGCCTTAAGCGGTTCAGTTACACAGTCGCGCTGACCACGGTTGGTTTTAAAATGAATTTTCGCTTCAAAATCCACAAATTCGTCCGAAGCCTGGATTTTTATACAATTTTGCCATTTAAAATCGTTTTTAAACGGATTTTAGAGGATGAAAAAGCATATTTTAAATTAAACGAACTCTCAGAAGTATTATTCATATGTCAAGACGTTTAAAACAGTTATTGTGTTGAGTATTGTCATGGTCCTCTTCTAAAATTTGGTTATAGTAGTAGTAGTAAACTCTCTAGTGGCCTTTTTCGTGAGAATATTCAGCCAGAAAAGACCTCTATCCAGCTTAGTTAGAGTTGGAGCGACCCATCCCAGATAAGTTACACCTGATGGATAGAGCTTTGTAAAGACAATGGATAGAGATACTATTTTTGGAGCCTCCAGTATGTCGAGTATGTACTCCTGGAGGCTCAGATTGTTACATGCACGGCTTGTTTTAAGGTTCGTACTTCGAACACCACCGGCTGGACATTCACACACATTTAAATCTTGTACATACACGGGGCTTTAACCCCCGGCTGGACGTGTGAATCCTATTCGGGGACTACACAGCACCATGGGTCCCCAAACTAACATATATGTATATGAAGCTGGAACAATATGACCGATACCCGACAAATGCACACTCGACCGAAGACGAATCGGAAGTAAAATCTGGTTATAATTGGTTATTGACTTTCCCAAATCAAAACATGCCGCCGCAAGATGACGCTGCAGCAGCGTTGCCAGAGGAAAATTAAAAATTGTTTCAGATTTCAGCTGAAACTGTACCAGATTCAGCATTTTTGTACAGAATTCATATTACGTTTTTTTTTTTCTATTTTTGGCTATTTTCTCTATAAACTTTAGGGAAAATTAAACGCATCTAAATTTTTCAGCATTTAATGAGCAAAATATTTTACTTACATTATATTTATAATGTAATTAACACAATTCTGACTCCAATCATGATAATATAAAAAATGGAAAAAATCAAACTAATCATCTGCAAAAGTCGAAACAGCATACGTTAGATATTTTAAAGATAAATTGATACTGATACGTACCACTACTTGTTTTTAAAATCTTTACTCAGAAGAGATTTTGAGGGTGTCCAGTCATAACAGAAAGAACTACCAAGAAGTGATTTTGCCATTAATAAAAATTGTTACTTACTTATCCATATCTTTTCAGTTTTCTCAGATATAAACTGACTTCACAAACATAATCACAAAAATCGATAGATAAAAAAATATTATTTTCCAACTCTCTCTTTCAACTTCAACACAATTCCAAAACTTATCGAATTGCAGACTAATCCCCAATCTCACAAGTAAAAAAAAATGATGTGCCTCACCTTTATAATAAGCACACAACTGAAGTGAAACTTCTAAAAGAGATATTATGACTTGATTTTTTAAGCTTTTTTTCCGTCAACTTTTGCTCCGGTTTTGACACTTTTTTTTATCTTTTAATTTTTTTTCATAAAGCATTTTTTTCTTTCCATTTCACCATCTCCGACCTCATAGAGCTCAACTCCTTCGCTTTTTTTTGCCAAAACCCGGGTTTTTCTAATTTTTTTTCTAATGTCGTTTCATAATACTTTTATAAACTTTCCAAACAATTTTTTACGGTTTTTCCAATTTTTGCGAAAATTTTTGGGTACCAGTATCGGTATCCCCCATTAATGACCTTGTCCGATTTTCGATCCGAGGTTCCGTTGCGGAGATAAAGGAAAAAAACGGTTTTTTTCCCAAAATCTTCCCTTAAATTAGAGCCCCGATCTCCCCATATGATCAAGGGTAGCTTCCACCGATCATGGAGCTTCCAATGAGGCGCACCTACCATAAAAATTTCGTCCGTGTAGCTCTTCCTTTACTCCCGAAATTAATTATTTTAGTGTTTCCTTCTTTCCCCCCTACTGGCCGAACGAGTACGGGGTCGAGTTTTCGTCCAGGGTATTCATTCTTAGGGATGGCAAAAAATATTTATATATCGATATATCGTATCATATGATATATCGAATTAATATATCGATACATTCGAAATATCGATATATTTATTTAATGCAAAAAAGGTTAATTCAAACGGTGTTTTATACACATCGAAATGTTTAAGCAGCAAATGGGCAACAGGATTAGTGGTATTGCCTGAATTTTGTAAACCTCGAACGCGAATTGCATTGAGCAGTTTTTTTTATTCTTCCGTAAATTATTTTCAAATCTTGCTTTTAGGGGGCTCTTTAATAAATATTATTTAAAACTAAAACCATTACGCTTATTATTCAATCTAATTCAACAACATTATTTTCTGTTATTTAACTGCGGTTGGAAATCCCATACGAATCGGAAACCACACTGAAGCCTAGTTCTCAGAGCTTCTACTGTCGCCAGGTACACTCTCTCTGACCAATAGCACACAAGTGACGTTAGACGTAGACCCCAAGTCCCCTGCACAATGTCGTCAGTTCGCTGTCGGTGTACACTCGTGTCCAGACACAGAAATGTCACTTTGGCTTCCTGGTTTCCGCATGTGCAGAGTACGGGTGCGTTCGTTTACATGCGTCTAGGACTTAACGCATGGCACTCCGTCCGCTCCGGGGCGCAACTAACCAAAACTAACCCAAATTAAAAAAAAGCAAACATAATCTAAAAAAAAGTAGAAGAAAATACGCATTGCCACCGACGGGAGCCGAACCCAAGACGCCCGCATGACAAGCAAATGTTCTGAGCACTACACCGCTTGAAAACAATTCGCTGCAGCGTAGACATCGGTAATTCTGATACGAATGTGTATCAGAATTACCGTATTCTGCGCATGCGGAAACCAAAGTGATATTCCTGTCTATAGACGCTAACTTGGTGTAGTTTGTTTGCATCAATCAACTTTACTTCATTTTCTTTGTGGATAGTGTTGTAATGACAGATGGTTGACGTTCATCTGACGACACAAAAATTCTCGTGTCACGATGGCTGTCGCTCGACCCTTTACACTTTAACAGGCAAATAGGAGAGAAATGTTTTGTACTTCTTCTGTGTAGTAAGATTTTTGTGCGACGATATATCGAAGCAAAATGATATCCATATGTGCGATATATCGGCAAGAAAATATCGATTATAATATATCGATATATTTAGGAAATATATCGATATATCGTTGCCATTCCTATTCATTCTACTTCGGCCACAAAATATCCCCCCTATTTTGTGACTTCGGCTACAGCGCTCTCTATACTAGAACATGCTTTATTAAACATGATACAAAGAATCTTTGTATCATGTTTATTAAAGTGAAAACTGAAGTTCAGAAAAATTATATATATAGGCCTTCGATAAAAAATAACTTCCTTATGCAGCAGTTTACAAAATTTCAGCGGCGTCTAAATAGGCCAAAAGCAATGGCTAGAACATAAAACAGCGGAATTTCTAAGGTTATTTAGAGCCTATCCCGAGGCCTCTTCATTTTAACAATAAAAATCGGCTTCACATGGAGTATTTTTTTTTTCTTTTCTTGATCTCGACCATGAAATATTTGGCAGATATCACAATAAGTAAAATGTACCAGAATTTTCCAAAATGTACAGATAGTGTGACTGTACCAACTCTGTGCTGTAGGGTTGCCAACCCACCCGCCGTGCGCGGAATGTCCCGATTTTCGAGGCATATGCCCCGCGTCCCGCCACTGTCTGTCACGGGACGCTATTCGTGTTTTTGTTACATTTTGAGTTAAAAATAATTTGTCCCGCGGTTTGAGCAAGTTTGTCCCGATTTTCTTTAGAAGCTAGTTGGCAACCCTATGTTAGGTAGTTCGAAAACGGCGCTAAATTTAAACTGCGAGGTGCCTATTGTCACCCAACATTAACAATGTTAATGTTCGGTGCTATTGGGATACTCCTTTAGTTATACACTAGAAACACAACATATATAGGTAGCCAATCCACATAGAACAGTCAATGTCCCCAAGAAATGAATGGTGATATAAGTTAGTCTCCACTTCTTAAAGCCATTTAAATTCATATTCACGTTTCGCTCTAAATACGTGACAAGGTCGCATGAGCAAACGTATCTTTTTTTAAAGGATGACTAATATTTTTATTACTGATGTTTATACAAATATTTAGTATAGTATAGTACCCACCGCACGACTCACACCGTGTAAACGCTTCTCCTTTTCGTGACCCAAGCACGAGTCATACATTATTTCGCATTTAAATCACACGATATGTTATGGGAGCATTACGTAATTAAGGCTTAATTTTACAAATAAACCAATGTGAACTTGACGCATTTGTAACATATTTCCCACAGCTTATCATACGCATTAACACTTCACGTTAATTTTAATGATTATTTACGGTATCCAACAAGTTTGGCATTAGAGGACATTCAGTAGTCATTAGATAAAGTCACGTAACTATTCATGCAGATTAGGTATTTAACTGATCTTTGTTGCTAGCAAAAGGTACTTGCATTCCCATACATTCGATTTAAGTATGTTATATAACTTTGCAATAATTATTGAGAAGTCAATTCAATTCTGTGGAATATGGACGTTTCATTAAAACAAGTTTAAAAATTATGTGTACAGTTCACCCGCGGTAGATATAAAACCATTGTTGTTATATAAACAATGATAAAACTACTAAACTTCGAGAGCGTACAACGCGTCTGTTTCGTTTCATCGAGTCCCAAATCAGGTCCGTGCTAAAGAACTTCTCACTTAAAAAATTATAAATAATTCGCGGTACAGAAAAAAAAATGTGAAAGAATATGAAAAATCAAAAAATGTATTAGTTTATAAATAAAATTCTCTATATAAACCGCTAATAAGATTAATGTAAAATAAATAAAATAATTATTTAGTTTCTACTAACAGTATACACGGATCAAAAGGTTTGGCGATTTAATAAAAAAAAACTTCAATAATTTGTAGATACATATATTCGTTATTAACCTTGGTATGTTTTAAGTACCATAAATACAACTAAGCTTGGTCTTAGGACAAGATATTATGCCAATATGTTCAACATACCGTTTCTGGCAAAATGGCATTATGCCTACCAACATGAAGTGCCTACAACGACCTTTAACCATTATAACTCGTTTTCAAGAAAAATGATGCAAATATGGCACGCCCTGAACATAAATACTCGATTTTACTAAATGCAATTGAACAATAGTAGTAAAAAAAAAACATTTTGAATTTTGTCACTTCTTCAGCATAAATTGAAATTAATTCTCAAGTAAAGGATTTTGTCTTCGTCTCTATAATTAAATATAAATAAAAATCAAGAATAAAAGAAAGCTTCTTTAATACAATAATAGTGTTATAAAAAAATAACAAAATAATTTCCTACATCATTTAAACTTAAAGGTATACCGTCAAAGTTGCTTCAATAACAATTTCAAATATAGTAATTGATGCTCATTACATACTTTTATAGAAAATGTAGCAATTTTACATTTATAACTTTGCTCTGGAAATATGCTTAATTTTTGGTAGTTTCACATAAAAACTTACACCTAAACAGGAAAAAAGCACAATTTAGCGAAGAAGTCGAGATTCTGTCTGCACTAAGACATCTATAGTAGAACAATAACATCGAGTGTGGCGAAGAGAACGCACCCCTTGAAGGCGACCCCCAAAAAACAAACAAGCCAATCGATTTTGAAAAATTTATTCTCCTTTATCTGACAAATATACTTGACAGATACAACAGAAAACAAATAGAGCTGGTAGCATTTAGTTAAATACATGTTCATACATTTATATATAGCACATCCAAAGTTACCAGAAATTGGAACAGAGGGTTTGGAGGAGGGAGTGCCCAGAGGGGCAGCGCGGTGCAGAAAAAAAAATAGTGGATGATCACAAAAGGCGATTAATACAGAAAGGGTAACGGGTACGACTTGGTTTTACATAATGGAAAAATATAAAACAGAAACAAAACTAAAACAACGAGTTTAAATAATAATTTTAATAGTTAACAAGTTAGAACTTAAAAATGTACTGGAGAAGACAAAAATCAAAGTACACAATCTGTTTGGGGAGGGATATATAATATATAAAATAATTAAATATAAAAACAAGTATAATAAAAGATGAAGTGACATTCAATCACACAACTGTCAGCAAAAAAGGTATGGCTTTTTGAATGTTTTGTGGAAGTTATGCCGGTTGTGTGATAATGTGAAATATAATTTAACGATTTACATATCTCCTAAAAACATTGTTAAATATCAAAAGTTTCCTCACGGTGAAACCTATAAACTGTTAACAAAACTTCACAATAAAGTTCTGTTAACTTACATGAAATTTCATTTTTAACGAATAGACTGAAAACAGGGCATACCACACTTCAATTGTCTCCGCCTTCCTGAGGCTCATCTGGTTCACCCTGTAACAAACATTGACTTGATTAGTAAATTTGAAAAACCAAAGCACAAGAGGCAATAATCTAACCTGTGTATCGCTGGTCCATAACGTCAAGTTATCTCGGAGGAGCTGCATAATAAGTGTGCTGTCTTTGTACGAGTCCTCATTGAGTGTGTCCAGCTCTGCGATGGCATCGTCGAACGCCTGTGAGAAATATAGATTAATAAATTGTGCAGGCAAAAAGAAATGGGTTAGTGCGGGCAGAACTAGCGTTAAACACGACACACACGACAAACCTGTTTGGCCAGGTGGCAGGCACGCGCTGGCGAATTGATAATTTCATAGTAAAACACGGAGAAATTTAAGGCCAGACCTAGCCGGATTGGGTGGGTGGACTGCATTTTGGACTTCGCTATGTCAAAGGCCTCCTGGTACGCTTTTTGCGAGTCTTCAACCACCTCTGAGAAAAACAAATAAATACATTAACTTTTGAGCCAGGCCAAGGCGCAGGTGCGCCGTGCCGATGTCGCCGCGTAATTCTGCCCGCTGAAGAAACAAAAAGATTAATATTAACCTGTTTGGCTAACTGACAGGCTTTGTCTGGTGAATTTAATATCTCGTAGTAGAACACTGAGAAGTTCAGTGCAAGACCCAGCCTGATGGGGTGTGTTGGTGTCATTTTCGCCTTTGATATTTCAAATGCGTCCTGGTATGCCTTCTGTGAATAATCCACGACAGCTGAAAAGGCAAAAATGATAACATTTCGTCCTTAGCGGGACTCGGCACAAACGCTACACTAATTCTGCGAAGCATATAACTTACTATTTCTGGTGTCTCCTGTTGCTACTTCTGCTAAGTATCGGTAATAATCTCCTTTCATTTTAAGGTAAAATACTTTTGATTCGGCATTTGATGCCTTTGGGATAAGGTATTTGTCAAGGAGACCCTGCAACAGAAAACATCTATTAGATTCATATTATGACACTTAATTCTTGAATTCCCTATTAAATAAAATCAGAAAAATAAGTAGTCTTCAAAATATCTCAGAAGAACGAAAGTTATATTTAAACATCATGTGTAGGCAACTTTTCCATGAATTTGTCAATGACAGGTACTCACTATCATAACTGCCTAGATCTAGATATCTTCTAAATTTTGACTTACAGTCATCTACGGTGAAAAGAGTAAATAACAACCTATCTGATAAAACTCAGTTTTACTGGTGTAAACAGGTTGGACATTTTCGAGGACCAAATTTTAAAATTAGCGTAATTTTTCGATGAGATGTCAACTGTCAACATACTTTTTTTCTCTTTTTAAGATTATGTTGATTTTTTTAAGATTGCATTACAATTAAAGCAATATTTCCTTCCACTGTAATCATATTGTACTGTAAAAGCCTTAACTTTATAATAATCGGAAAATTCTGTTGTCTTATCTTCGATCTTAACTATTAATAACATTTTCATCTATCAGTGTAGGTAATTAATTCCTCCTTTTATTTCATTATTTTGTTTTATTACTTTAAGAATTTTATAGTTATAATGAACTTGTTATTGCTCTATTATATTATGTTAATGGGCTTGACCCGTAAATAAATAAATATCCATATAGAAAAGTGAATAGCAGGATATTGCACTACCAACAGAAACAGGCAGGATAATAATCCAAAAGAGCTTACTTTATGGACACAATACAAAAAAAAATATGGAATATTATTTCAAATGTTAAACACTCCAATGTCAAATTTTAAAAGATTGGTCCAAGTATCAAAATGTGTACTAAATAGATCCATACATGGTGTAAATAGCTAATGAATATATTACAATGGTTCATTATTTGATCCCAGGACTAAATTGGTCCTCCCCATGTAAACGTGGCTATTGTGAAATTAACATCGATTTTTGATCTGATAGCAATTTTTTTTTAAACATCAATGAACTATGTCAATCCCTAGTTACTTAATTAAGAAGTGGCAGTACGGGGCATAAGCAAACACATACCCTAATTCATCAAAACATTTATAAAAATTTCATGAAAAAACCAATGTATTTTTCTCATTTAACAAATGGTATTGAAAAATATGCAGTTTTTTTTTTAGAAAATGACATGCTTCTTTTTGTTATGGAAACTTGTTTCCAGTTGCGCTCCTGAGTTGTTCTGTCACTTCAGCCTCAGCAGAGCAGCTTTCCAATTTTAAAGATTCTTACAATGGGTCAACGTTGGTACTCTAATGGCTACTGATTATAAACTAGTTTCAGAAACTTTAAACAAAGATGACTATATAAAAGATCCTAAATTGTTTTACATAGAACGTTTTTAATTTTTTAGCTTTGTCTAATCTAATGAATCTAAGATTCAGGTTTCGTAAAAGGTAATTTTTTGGTACAAGTGGCAGATGAATCCTCCACAACAAAATAGAACATAACATCTACAACAAACGTATAGTCTGATCAAGTCAGAATATATTTCCTGTTTCAGTTTGAAATTAGTAGAGATTTGTGTTATTATATTTTGCAAATGTTATTTTTTAATGTACTGTCATTGAATAATGAAAAAAAACATCAGCTACTTTCATGTGTTGAAAAATGTTCAAAGTTCAATAGTTTTACATAACATAACATCCTCTCATCTCTCCCTCAGGTGAACAAGATGAAACGGCTGACGGCGGGTATACCCCAAAAATGTGATGGTTATATTCATTGATGTTTTTTGATCTTTCACAAATTTAATTTACATACCTTGGCATACAGCAATCTTTACACCGCCTTAAATATTTATTAAGCCTCCTGCACACAAGTATAGGGTGAAAGATTTATATTCCAAATTAAAATTAATGAAAACAGATTCCACTTTTCTACAAGACTTGCTTGAAGTATTCATACTCCTAAATACAGAAAATGACCCCTTAACTTAGAGGATCTCAATTGTGATGCAATAATATACATAACATATTCTAACCACATCAGCTTTATTAAGAAAAGGCTTTACTTGTAAGATTTTCTAAAAACTTTCTCAATTAAATATATCAGGATTCCCAGATCTTTCAAATTCTTTAAGGACAATTTTCAACTGAGCCGTATGCTTATTTATACCCATGTTTCATTGGTTTTTAATAGGCCTATATGAAAATTCCATAATCCTGAATCCTATGGATAAGACTTAGAAACAAAAATATTAAGCTTCTCTTGAGCATCAACTAAAGGATTTATATTTAATAATAATCACAAGTTTGTGCAAGATAATCATCCAATCAGATGCAATTGGTCAGGAACAAGATGTAACCAATGACTTCCTAACATGCATATTTCGGCTAAGTGGTCAGAAATTCCCCAATCAAATACATAGGACACATAACTTTCCCAGTCAGGATTACCTAATATATGATACAGACATAAAAAATGCCAGACTCGTTAGGTCATCAGCAAATAGTTTGCATTCATTATTTATTACACCAGTGCCAATATTTAATTATGGGGAAACTAAAGTATAATTAAAAAGCATACTGAGAATGCTAACTCAAATTCAACCTAATCCATTGCCCCTTAATATCTAATATTTTGTTTCCATAATGACCCTCCGATTTTTAAACAGTTAAATGCCTTAGATAAATCACAGAACATGGCTGCAGCAACCTAACCCTTATATACAAGTGTTCCAATAATGAAAAAATAAGACGCCCGTCCCCGCTGATGCAAGGAATCCAAATTGTCCAGTGCATGACATTTAATGAAAACAAAAATTTAACATCCTTTTTTTGACAAGTTCTGCAGCATCTTTTACAGAGTGGACAGCAATTAAATTAGGCTTAAATCAGAGAGTACATCGCCATCACCTGCCTTAAATAAAGGAAAAACAAGAGCTTTCTTCAAATGAAGGGGAAACTTTCCAATAATAAAATATATTGAGCCCCTAGACAGTAAAGTTCTCACCAATTATTAATAAGGATGGTTTAGCCCATAATCTAACTGCCAGACAATTATGTTAGTATGGAAGTTGGGTTTTCAAATAAAGATAGTGTAGAGATGAAAGATGACATTATGTCTCAGTGTCAAGTTCTAGTAACATTTCTTTATTGTTCGATGTTAAACTGAATGTACCTAAATTTATCCAGAGGGACTTACAAGCATCCTTTCACCTATGTTGGGGTTTAGAACCATCGCCAAATGCGCTAAAACAGAGTTTTATCTATAATACCGAAACAGAATTATTGCACTCCACATGCGTTTCGCTAACCATGTTAGCATCATCAGGAGGTGATTAAAACATCTCCTGATGAAACCCGCGTCGAGTGCAATAATTCTGTTTCGGTATTGTACATAGAACTCCGATTTAGCATCCTTTCAGTTTTCAGCAGATCATAGCACAATATGCTGTGTTGACCTATTTTGAGTTTTCCCAAGAAACCACAAAATATAAGAGATTAAGTACACTACAAATTAGGCAATATTGCAAGTCCTAATTTCCAACTAACCATTTAAGCAAAAAATTATTATTTTTTAGGAATACTTAGGTATGCTGATCAAAGGCCAACATACCTAAGTATTAATAGCTATTGGATTACTGGGATTTGTATTAATCATGTACGAAATATTTGAAAGCAATGAGGATATTCATCCTAAGAATTCTATTTGAAATTACTTGTTTTTATATACATATTTTTTTCTTCAAACGTCAGTAAATCCGTCATTACTCGACTGTGTAGGCGGCCGTGAAGTTTCATTTTTCCTCCGCCGGAGCTTTACTTTTCACTTTTCCGCCGGCGGAGGTAAAAGTGTTGTCATAGCAACATAGATACAATACAAACAGACAACAATATAAGCGTCAAAAACTCAAGATTTATTAAACTACATTTTGTATTTATCACTCAATTTGTGGCTGCATTTCTAAAAATCACTAATTTAGGAACAAATTGGTTATTATTTAATCGAACTTACTCAATAACTGCTTATCAATACGGAATTAAAACGCAATCGGAGAATCTTAAAAAAATAATTATTGTTGACAGTGTCCACTGACAGCTTTATGTTACATTATATTCACCGACACCAGTCTAAGCAAGGCCACCTACGACCGTGGTCTAAGCCGCCTTGCGAACCCATTTATCTTTAATAATAATTAGATACTATTACTATTAAAAAGAGATGTTTTTGCATTAATTTGTCGACATTTGAAGAAAAAACAGCATATTTTATTTGGAGGAAAAGTTACTTTTCATGGCTTGCTCTCTATTAGCAGCCTCACTCCGAACGGCTGTTAAACACGAGCGCGCCATGAAAAGTATCACTTTTCCTCCATATAAAATAATATACTATTATATCAGTCTAAATGAAAGTTTAAGTCAGGTTGTGTGTAGAAGTCCCAAATAGAAATAACCCATTTTAGTGTTACTTAGAAAAAGGTGTATGCTTAAAACTGTGCAACAAAATAGTCTAAGAGCTAGCAGCCTAATCGACTAAGGTGTTTTAACAAGGCTAGAAATTTATTAAGATATGATTAAATAGTACTTAATGGGAATGGTAATAACCTGTCACGCCATATCGTGTTGCGTCACTGATAAACTAATTTTTCAAGTTGCAAAAAAAAACTAAAAATTATGTTGCTTCTACAAAGCTATAATTTTAATATGTTCTATAATTCTTACCTCTGAAATCAAAAAACAATGGACAGGCGATTTCGATGGTTGCATCTCCGTGCCAGGTGGGCATACACTCCCTATATTTCATGTATTTTTTATGCTACTTTTACAAAGCTATAATTTATAGGGGTTGTTTATTCATCAATTTTAAGAAACTATGTAAAACGACAGGTGATTCTGTTGGTTGCAAACGACTGCCAGGCGAGCAAAATTATAAGTTGGTTCAAAATATACTGAATACTTCCACGTAATTTTCCAACAGTTTCTCCAATATTTCCGTAAGACTTGACCTGTTTCCATAAATCTTAAATGATTTTTCGTACCGAATTTGCAATTTCGGGTTTTTTATCAACCATCTTCCGTAAAAAAATCCGTAAAAACGCATGACACACAACTAAGATTTTATCAAGTAGGCTTGCCTCATGTTTAAAAGTATAATTAACTAGGAAAATATTGTTAAAATCAATTCTTTTAAACATTAGTTGTGTGTCATGCATTTCAAATGCATTTTGTGATTAGACTCTAGCGACAGCGGCGAACCTCCTTCCATCCATTCGTTCGGCCCTCCCTCTCTTACGTTACGTTGACTTCCATGTGTCCGCAGATGGTCTAGGGGTCTGCATGTTTAGCCTTCACTTCGGCGACACGGTTTCAAACCCTGCCGGTTTTTTTATTTTTTTAAAGTTATATTTCTAAACAGTTTTTTCTTGATTTTGGGTACGTGTTGGGTTAGTTTCCTTTTCTTGAGCCACCGTAGCGAGCGAAGCGAGCGGAGGGCCATGCGAAAAGTGAAATATTACTTGTTGTAATATGTGCCCGTACTTTGTCGGCACTTTCTACGATATATTTTGCTTTATCTAACTAAAAACCAGAATATATTTAACAAAAGCCGTATTATAGTGGATATACAGCAGCTTGCATGTGTTTCCGCGAATACATTCCACTGCATTCAATAGTCAACGTAAGGGAGGGAGGGCGCTAGGGCGGGCCGAACGGAGGGATGGAAGGAGGATCGCCGCTACCGTTAGTGTTTTTATGTGTATGTTAAACACTCAGTGATCACTTTTCAGACTCTACTCCGATTATTATGTGTGTATTTCGTGCATTAATTAATCTGGTGAATAAAAAGTGTTCTTAATATCGGTATTTGTTGTGGAATTAATGATGGAGCGGTCGAACTTTATTTGTGTTACCAAGTTTGACAGCCTGTAAAATCTAAACGGCTAAAGAAAGAGCAAAATAATTTGCACTTTCTTATTTTGCTTTTTGACACTAATTTTAGATCTAAGTAGAAGTTAAGACATTTTGGTTAAATTTAACCTCTGGTTAAAAATATAAAGTTAATGTCCAACGATAGCTTATAAAAAACCAGTATAGGAAAATGCAAACCATTTTGCTATATCTTTAGTCGTATAGATTTTACAGGTTGTCTTTGATAAATGGCCGATTTTCAACTATCAATATCTCGAAAACAGTGGGAGATAGATGATAGATTATTCATGAAATGTGTTTAGAATTTCATGTAGAATCTAAATGTGCATTAATATACAGGACATTCCGTTTAAAAAAAGTTTAAACGTACGCCAGGTTTTTATGAAGCACCCTGTATAATTGAAAATATATTTACTATATGCGCCACAACATATCCTACAATTTTTGTATATAACATTTTTAATTATTACGTATATCTACGTCCTACGTCTGAATTGAATGGTTAATAATGGAACTTACTTACACCAAACTTCCCGCAGATTCAGAAAATGGCGCCTCATTTGAATGAGGAAATCCTTGATTTCCTCCAGCATGGTGTAAAAACCTTTAAAAAATACCATTTTTCAAGATAGAAAACCATCCACATTTTTCCTGAATATTGAATTAAATTAAGTCGTCACGCATTACGCACGACTTTTAACTCTCATAAAGTCGGCCGAAGTAGATTTTTAAAAAATTTATTTAGTTTTAATATCCGTTAGTTGAAGTCTATTTAAATCTTGTTTTTACTGTTATTCTTTTCTTCATTTGAAAATTATAAAAATTCGGCGACCAAGTATTTTTTGGGTCCATTAAATATGTTCTAGTTCAGCACTTCAACACAGCTGCAGAAAATATTTTTGCCAAAGAAATGTATTATGTATTGTATTTATAAATACATAAAACATAGGGAATGTATGCCCGCCTGGCACGGAGATGCAACCATCGAAATCGCCTGTCCTTTGATTTTTAATTTCAGAGGTAAGAATTATAGAACATATTAAAATTATAGCTTTGTGGAAGCAACATAATTTTTTGATTTTTTTTGCATTTTGAAAAATTAATTTATCAATGACGCAACACGATATGGCGTGACAGGTCATTACCATTCCCATTAAGTACTATTTAATCATCTGTTAACAAATTTCTAGCCTTGTTAAAACACCTTAGTCGATTTGGCCGCTAGCTCTTCTACTAAAAGTGAAAACTCCAGCAGAGCAATATTAAAAAGTATATGAAATTAAAAACAGTTCACACGCGGTAGGAGTGAAACCTCCGTGTTCTCGACGGCTTTTCGGGGAAGACTGGTGGGTTTTTTGGAGTCCTTCCGCAGATTGACCTGCAGGCAGTTTGGGTTCAGAGTTGGACAATGAACTACTGAAGCCGCGCTATACTATCCTTTTATCTGAAAGTCCTGGGTAATTTGAATGAGGGGCTGAAATCTGTTGGGATATTTTATAACTTCATCAAGGCCTTCGATACCATAAATCATTGGACACTGTTGGATAAGCTGGCGTATTATGGGATTAGGGAGCCGGCATATGACTGGAAAGACAGGCAGGCAGGAGTCAAGCTGTTAAATTGTTGGGTGATAATGGACTGACTGTGTCAGATTGGGCAAATATTAGCACGGGCATTCCCCAGGGTAGTGTACTGGGTCCTATATTGTTTCTTCTGTTTATAAACGACCTACCTCTGCTGGCCGGCGATAGTTATATCTCTTTTCGCGGATGACACGTCGGCAGTTGTGGAGGGGGTTGATTATGAATCTTTATATCAGGGCAAACAGGTGTGAGATACTGCTGATTGGTGTGTGGGAAATGGCCTTTGCCTGAATAGCGCGAAGACTAACTTTCTGGTTTTCACCCCAATCAGGATGACCCAGGACAGGTCAGCAAATCTTGTCCAGTGTGAGGATGTAACCTTCTTGGGCATTGCAGTTGACTCATCTTTCATGGGCTGGTAAAATCCATAACATTTGTAATAAACTACCATCAAGGAACTACGCTGTATTGCACTTGAGAGATTTTGAGGAAACCTATCCTTAAAACTTTCTATTATGGTAAAGTATCCTTGTTTAAATGTGAAATGCTTGTACTACCCATTTCATTAACACAATTAAAACTCTTGTTACTTTCATAACCATTTGATCTTCGTGTTTGTATTTCTGTCCCTTCTTCATGTTATACATTGTTAGAATGCAATTAAGATTATTATTAGTGGTTTTTAGTGCCGCATATGTATTTGATGCTTAGGTTTGCAGGTCTGGCTACTTGTAGCAGATTATTTGACGACTGTAAGCAATTATTATTGTACCGACATGAATAAATTTGAATCTTCATTCAAGACAGATCATATTCCAACAAAAAAAGTGGATGTTTTTAACCCTTGTTTGTTATTTGATTTTAACTATGGTTACTCATCAGTTTTTCTGCAGAATGGAAAAATATACAGGTTTACTTCTACTATGCATATTATTTTTCCTTGCAAACTCAAAATAACAAAATAAAAACAGGCGATTGAGCACTTTAGCACCACAAATACTTTTATATAAAATAAATTTTTTATTTTATGATCATTTGTGAAATAAAAATACTGAAATATGAACTTGTTTTATTAATATAATCACATAAAATAGGTACTACTTTTAATGGCAGAATATCTAGGCCATGCATGTTTCATCTTTATTGGTGAACATGAATGCACATGCGTTTGATCAAATTGTGCAATTCTGTACTGTCATATTGTTTCTTTTATTTATTCTTTGTTGACAACTGTGTATGAATCAAGAGTTAGCTCAGCTAGCAGTGTCTAATAGTAGCCTCAAAGTTTATTTTTCTTGATTTTGGGCATGCCTTTGGTCAGTTTTTGCTGGTTGCACCCCCACAGTAAGCAAAGGGCCATGCCACAGTGAAATATTATTAGTATTCATGTAGTATAGGTTAGTGTGTTGTCCGTTTATTTCCTTTTCCAGTTTATTACAGTGTAGTGGTAGTGACATTAAACTGATGAAATTTTCATTATTTTTTTTAAACATTTGCCTCTATAAACCTTCTAACACCGAACATTAACAAGAGACTAGAAGGTCCACTTCTAGTCAACACTTTTGATGTAGCACCTACAAAGGTAAGAAATCAGATGGGGTGAAATGTGGCACAAGAGCTGAGCAGTTAACCAGCATTTCATTACGTTCAATGAAGGGAGCAAGGAGGGAAATACTGGGGGGCAGGGCTTAGAATGAACCTTCTAGTCTATTGTCAATGTTCGGTGCTTCTAATATATTTTTTATAAAATGCTACTTTATATGACTCTAAAGTGCTCAGCACCCAAAAAACAATAGTCATTTGTTGGGCTCTTCTAATGCTTCCTCATCTCCACATACTCCTCGTAGTATAAATTTTTGATAAAGAAATATTTATTATATTTATAGCCAATCGACATCTAGACCTACCTTTTAAATGATTGGCCCAAAACTCAAAAACTTTTAAACCAATCACCACAAAAAAATGAGAAATCATTCATAAAAAAGGGCTTATATAACATAGACAAGTACTTGGCCTATCAGTCTGTTGAAATATAATTTGTTATTAAGAATAATGTTCTGTTTCACAATATATGATGGATTTTTATAATTATTGTTAAATTTTGGTCTATTTAAGCACTGGAGGTATTTGTAATAAACTTTTGGGGTCATTCTGACATTTCGATGAAGTTAATTTGTATTTTTTCAACTGAAAATTGACTGTTATACTGTTAATAATATTTCAATTTGAATAGTGCATCAAAATTTAAATAAATCAGTATTTTTTACAATTTTCTCGATGCTTTTCTAAATAAACCAGTTCATACCAATTTTCTATTTTTTCAGCAAGTTAATATGAAATATGTAGAATTCCCCAGATTGGTGGAAATTTGCCAACAGAATTTTAATTCTCAAGTTCAAACACAATGAAATAAGTATATGTCTCCAAATAAACCCAGTTTGGGTTAGTTTAAAAGAGTATTAACTCAATCAAGTTATATGCCAATTGGTTCAGAATTATTAGATACCATGAAATACATGAAAAGTTGTTAACTAAGATGGCACTGAAATGATAGAAATAAAAAGGCAAAACGGGCATCTACTTACAAGAACATCATCACAGATTTCTCGAAGTTCTTTTTCTACTTTTTCTCTGTACTCCTTGGCCATCTGTTGTTTTCTTTCAGAGCCTTCAGTCTTTTGTTCAATAGAAGAAATTACTCTCCACGAGGATCGCCGGGCGCCTACGACATTTTTGTATGCGACAGAGAGCAAGTTTCGCTCTTCATTACTTAATTCGACACCGGTTTCTGTGACTGACTTCATCGCCGAGGCCATGTCGTCGTACCTTTCAGCCTGTTCGGCCAATTTGGCCCTTTGGACTAGTTCATCTTTGTCGGGGACAGACATTTTGTTCTAACTCTAATCTGAAAGAAAATCGAACGTGAAAGAACGGTGGCGACGTTAGCACTAAAAATAGATTAATAGATATACGGATTGCGAGAGTAGCGACATTCGCGGTATTCCGGGCAAACGATGGAAAAGCAAAATGGCGCCGACCACACCTTGGCGGGACCCGGGAAACGCCGGAGCAGCCCGATTATGCCCGGTGCAGACAAGCCCGTGTGACCCATCCACCAGGAATTTCGTGAAGTGACAATTGACGTCACCCCTGAAACGCATTTTATCCAAAATTGCGGCAGAAAAAATGCGATACTTTTTACGCCGAAGTTATAGCTCCATTATACACAAGGAATTTTTGAAGGTCAGCCGAACGCAGGCTGGGTTTCTACACTGAAAAACTGCCAATTGCAAAGTAGATTGAAGAAAAAACTCTTTGGAAACCGATTTATAACACTAAAAACTATTTAAAAACACGACTTACAAATTAGTTCAGGAATATACAACACACTTTTTTTCTGGCAGCCGATGCCCACGATAACTTACACAATCATGCACAAGGACCAGAACACGACTACACTGCAACTCAACTACGAAGAAAACGGTAGAATCGATCGGAGTTTACCAACCGTCATGCACAATACGCAAATATGGCGGCATGCGCCTATTATTGCCTGGAATATATCTTTACACCGTTGATTACCGTTTGAAACAATATGTTTACTCAAGGGCCAGATATCCAAAGGTTCATAAAAACATTACTTACTTCTTAGTTTCGCCTTTTTTAACTGGATTTCCAAGACTACAAACTGCGAAATTACTGACAGGACTAACCGGTAACCAATGGATAAAAGACAGGACGGATGCAGTGTTGCCAGTTGCCAGAGCCTGGCCAGGGAGGAAAAATATTTTGCACCAAGTAGTTCGAAAAATGTACAAAAATTAGCAAGAATGTACCAACTTGGAAAGAGCAGGAAATTTTAATATTGAAAATTTGGAAGTATTTACCAGATAGTATATTGATGTGTAAACATCTTACGCGGCCTTATGAGGGTAAATTTCGGCAAATGGGACGGAAATGAGTGGGCGGGGCGGAAGTGTGGGGACGGAAATGCGTAAGCCGATTCTAGCCGCTATTATATACAATTTTGCCATTTAAAATCGTTCTAAACGGATTTTAGAGGATAAAAAAGCATATGTTAAATTAAACGAACCATCAAAAGTATTTTTAGACGATAAAAAGCTTGTTATTATTTTAAACTAAACGAGCTGTCAAAAGTATTATTCAGATGCCCAGACGTTTAAAACAATATTGAGTCATAGTTGTCTTCTAAAATTTAAAAACGTGGGTTATTGACTTTCCCAAATCAATGGATGTCGGCCCAAGATTATAAGGTAAATAAGCTGTGTCCATATGTTGATGATATTCCTGGTGGCATTAGATTTTCGTGTCGAATTTGTGCAATGAATTAATCCACTCCGAAGCCGCCAGGAAGTAATATTAAAGAATCCTAACTAATATTATAAATGCGAATGTGTTTGTTTTTATTCTATGAACAAGCTAAAATGTATAGGTAACGGCCATAGCACGTTGAAAATGCCAGTTCTCATCCGATCACTGAAGTTAAGCAACGTCGGGCGTGGTTAGTACTTGGATGGATGACCGGTTGAGAACACAAGGTGCTGTTGTATTTTTTTTAGAACCGATGTCGTTATAGGATATGTTTACACATCAGTCTCGAGTACTAGCAGACTCGCTCAATTTTTTTTGTATTCAGTTGGATTAATTAATTTTATCGAATCTAGTAGGGTAATTATGACGTATCAATGACGTTACATCAAAATATACGCATGTTGTAAACACGTAAGAATGCTGATGAGATGGTTACTCGGAATAGTATTTTTAGAGCATCTTCTTTTAATAGACATAACTAAATCGAACTAATCGAGAAAGGATATAATTCTTACCCTGGGTAAGAATGAATCCTCCACAACAATATAGAACATATTTACATCAAAGGAAATAATTACCGCACTGGCGACTGATAAACGAACAGAAGATGTACATGAAGTATTACTCTACTTCATTTAGGTAACTATGACATCATGAGCGTAATACGATCCTTTATAGTCCTACGCCACTCTGCTACATTACCTGCTTCTGATTGGTGGGTTAACATCACTTTAGAGTGCTACTCCCCACGCATGGCCCTCCACTGGCTTCGCGCCCTCCGGGCCGCAACCAAACAAAACTAACTGAAACTAAACCAAATTTACAAAAACAAACAAACATAACCTTAAAAAAAATAAAGGAAACACGAATTGTTCTTGACGGGAATAGAACAACGGCCGTCCCCATTTCAAACGCAGAATCTGGCTGGACTATTTAGACCTGCTAGAATAAACTCACTCGTCCGTAGATAAAGTAAAAAGTGACGTTATTTCACCAATCAGAAGCGACTAATCACAGTGGCGAATGACTATAAAGGATCTTAAAATGCACATCATGATACTAACTGGTAGTGGTATGTTGTTTTGCAAATTATGTTGTTTTGCAAATTATGACCACATTCATTAAGTGTCACGAAACCCTATTTCATGATTCAAATAACTGAAAATATTTCTGCTATTGCCGTTCTCAAGCAATACTCACGTTCACTTGAATATACCCGGATATACTCCCGATTTCGAGATACCTCTGAATTAGCTTTTCTGATATTAGACGATTTATATTGCTATCGAGAAGAAACGTACGAATCTAAAGACTTCTATGTCACATAATTCAACCAGAATACCTGAGCGTTAAAGAGACTTTGTTTGCCTCCTAGATATATCTTTAACAACTAATCCTGACCTCTACACCGTAACCACCGCCTCCGTTGGGTTCATCAGACCTCAGATCACAATCTAATCTCCGCAACCTTTGAACTTGCTATCATAACACAGGAGCCACAGGTACCCCGAAAGGTTTGGCCCTACAAATCTGCAAAGTGGTGTGACCTTCGCGAGATTTATCTATCTTTTTCCTCGGAAAGCTGTTTGTTTTATGAATCAAAACACCTCTGAATCTGCTGATGAGATAACTCAAGTTATCTTAGCTGGTATATAGAAGCTTTCATCCCCTGACTTGGGAAAAACTGCTTAAGAGCGGTTCATGCTAAAAATGCGGCCTAGAAACCGGAGCAAGGAAGAATATAACGAGCATAGCATATCAAGTACAAGCTTCTCAACTTTCCTATAGGAAAGTTGAGATAACGGATCGAGATCCTTCTGGCCAGTTGTCAAAGCTATCAATCAGGGTTTTTCAAAGACGTCAATCCCACCACTGGCCAAAGATGATGGCTCAATAGCGTAAACGGTCAAAGAAAAAGCGAACATTCTTGCCGAAATGTTTGCATCAAATTCTATCTTAGATCCTCGACTGTCCCGAGAGTGAATTTACCAGTTCTGGTGTTCCGCTAACCTGAAGTGAAACGAATACTGAAATGCCTAGAGACTAACAAGGCCACAGGATCGGATGGCGTTCCCGCAATAGTGCTTAAGAAATATGCCACTGAACTAATAACTACACTATGCAGGCTTTTTTCTCTGTCATACAGAACTGCATGCTTTCCTTCTAGCTGGAAATGCGCTCAGGTGCAACCAATCCAGAAGAAAGGTAAATAAACGATTTCAAATAACTATCGTCCAATTGCCTTAGTTCCCATCAGACCCAAAGTCATGGAGAAACTGATCAACGAAAAGATCTTAGAATATCTCAAATCGACAGGCATCATAAGCTATCGCCAATATCACTTCCGCAAGCACAGGCCAACGGAAGATATCCTGACTTACGTGACCTACCTGTGATCCAAAGCCATCCAGAGCCACGGCAAATCTCGTGCAGTGGCTATCAGCATATCCAAAGCATTATTCGCTAGAATGTGTAATTGTAAAGTCCATAATACTACAAAAATAATAACACAGTTGTCCAGAACTTACGTAAAAAGCCAGCATAAATAGACCAGTTCGCACTAGCGGTATAGCCTCAACGCGCAAGGACACATTTAGTTGTTTCACTTGTGTCAAAAGTGCCGCTTTGCGTATCTAGTGAGTATACATGTTGCAGGGACGGCAGTAAAGTGTACTTAAAAGTGCCATCGGCACCCAATCACCGTTTGCTTTGAAATGTAGCTCTAAAGCTGATAAAAATTAGGTGGGTCTTAGAGATCCCGTCGGGACACAAAGGGTTATAGAATTTTTCTGTTTGTATAGCAGTAGATATTATTAGTAGTCTGAATATAAAATAATTATGAAAAGCTTTACTTGAATAATATTTTTCGAGGTTCTGAACATTACGGCCTGCCACTGTGTGTCGTCTCGGTTTTTTCGATCCACACTATTTTTTCGGGGCTAGAACAACCGAAAGTGACTGCTTTTGAAGTGAAACTTCTTTGCTGAGGGGGCGACAATTTGTCAAGCGTTACGAGAATTTCGTTCGCCTGAGGAGAGTTCGAAAAATACGTACGTCGGCGGCAACAGGGGGGGGGGGGGGGGAGTACGCACACGGTTGATTAAGAGATGGCCGGAAAGATGGGAAATGGATGCGTAGCGTTGCCTATATGTCACCTACGTATGTGTTAGTGGAAACGACCGGAAGAGGAGGCGGTATACTAATAATTCTAATAATTTCATACATTTGACGTAATAACTCGAAAAGGGAAAATCAGGTTGTCAAAAACAATTGACCGTCGGCGGCCCACAAATGTTGCCTATAGAAGTGCTAAATATATAAAAATTGCCTGAATAAGTATTAATCAGACGTTTGATGCGTTAATCTGACGGCTCAGTCTTATTCACTTCTCAGGAATGTGCCGAACGCGCCTAAAAGAGTTTTCATTTTAAAAAACAGTGTCCCTGAACTGCTAGTTAGCAAAAGTCACATCAAACATTTTTAAGTTACACTACTAAGGTTTAGTTGGGTTGAGCAGTAGGCAATACTATTTTTTTAGCAGAATCATTTTTGTGTTCAGTAATTTGAGATTTGAGAATGGCATGTTTAATTTTGTACTAGATCAACGAATGTTGTACCAACATACTTTTCAAAAATAAATTGTACCAGTTCTGGTACAATTTTAACACTTCCTGCAACACTGGAATATAGAGGGAGCCAGGTTCGATAATAAGCCAAAGCGCGCTGAATTCAAAAACGCATGTGTCGTGTCCATTGACATGACAATGGACAGGAGCTAGGTACACGTACACTACTTCTCTTTATCACCTTTAGCAGACTCTTCTATTTGCCCTCATACAAATAAAACCTATATAGGTAGGGTCTCGAGAGTTTATTGTTTTGAGTAATTTGTTTTTTGAGCAGATAAATGCTATTTGAAAAATAAAATAAACAGTTCTAAATAATCTGGAAGTAAATTCCTGAGGTATTTTCAACCCTAATAGACATTTGTGTGAACAAATAATATGTAAAAAATAAAATGTTCTTCTAGTTAAAATTTAGAAGCGCACGCTTAATCTTGAAATGTTTTACGATTTGAATGAAAAATTAAAATTTTCCCGCTTTTCAGGGACGTCACCACGCCCCTGAAAAATCAATAAGTGATGGGATGAATTGACCTTGCCCTTATAGATGGTTTCATTTAAAATTCAACCTAATTTAGCGCAAAAAAATAATTCCAAAATTCTCTAGAAACACACTAAAGGTATAATTGCCTAAATGGTGTTTTTTTAATTAAAAAAATGTGCCTCATCAGACCAGATCTGTATCATATATATATGGCTCTATAACAATTCAAACCAAATTCAATCGTTTGTGGAGCCAAAGGCAATCAATTCCAGGGTAAGAATGAATCCTCCACAACAATATAGAACATATTTACATGTGTAAATGAGTCAAACCATTGTTTAAAGACAATGGTCAAACTATAAGCGAGAGGCGAGGGCGAGAGTCACAATATATTTTGAGGCGAGAGTACAGAGACGAGTACATACATCATATTATATCCACCCAAATATTTTATAATATATTTGTAATTTGTTTCCACCCAATGCCACCGTCTAGGTGGCGTTGATCCACCCAATGTTACCAGGTTCAAAAACTTAAAATCACCAGAAGCTTTCTTTAAAACTCGCCAGATTTTGAAATAAATCAGCAGATTTGTTACTTTTCGCATACTTACATAAGATACATACAATAATTAACATTAACATGTTTTATTACAGGCTAACAACTAAAATAAAGTTTTTTATATAAACAAACAAAAAACGGGAAACAAACTAACACAAGTCTACACTACAAGTCAGGCCATCACATATCTACCTGCGGATCCGCGTCTTGCACGGGTAAAACGCGTCTTGCTCGGGTAATCCCCGGTTCAAGCAGTGGAGTTTTTAAAAGATTTTTACAATGGCGTGCGTACCTATATATAACCATTGTCTTTATAAGAAACAATGATATAACTAAGATTATGATGACATAATTTTTATTACTGAAGAATAAAAAAGCATAA
>MU192155.1:9195-24457 GCA_016904865.1 Pissodes strobi
AGTCTGAGGCCGATGCTTCCAGTGGAAGCGGCCCTAGGTGGTAGATGCATAGGCCTACTCGCATCGTCCGGTGAAAGGCCACCCCACCAGAACTGGGAAGTGCTAAGTGTTTTTTCCGAATCACGTTCCGCTTCCGCGCTGGTAGTTCAGGGTTCCACAGTAGGAATATATGGACATGATGTTGCTTCCAGGTTCAAAATATTCCGAAAGTAAACTCCCCGGCTATTCGGATCTCCGGGCGATGGGTGGCCCTGGGAGCCCTTCATTCCGCATTTCACAGACAGCAACGATACCGAACCAATTTAGAATAGATTTTTGCAACATAAGAGGCCTAAATACAAACATAAATTCAGTACACCAACATCTACAAGCAAATAGACCACATGTACTAGCCCTTACAGAAACACAAGTATGTTCTACAACAACAACAGTAAACTACCCCTATCCTGGTTACGACTTACATCCCCGACTTAGACATAGGTTCGGAATATGCCATTTTGTCCGAAGCGACCTTTCATGTCATCGCGAGGAAACACTAGAACCGAACAACCTTGACGTCATGTGGCTCAAGTGCACCGCCAAGTTTATATCTTGTCTCTGTCGCCCTCTGAGCGATACAGCCTACCAAAGCGTTTTTACAACACTAGCTACCACTTTTAACGCAATACAGGTCGATCCCCCAATTCAGAAATAATCGTTCTGAGAGACCTCAATGCCCACAAAACCAACTGGCTCAAAACATCACAACAAGACCGACAACGAAGGTAGAGAAGCTGAAGCATTTGCCATCAGCTGCGGGCGTACTTACACTGCCATAAAAATATTTCTGAAAGAGCATATCGTAGAGATCTATATTGTTAACTACTAAAAAGCATAAACCTACTAATTAAATATCACCCTGTTCTAAGTTTGAACTTGAACTTGACAAATGTTTAATAAACATTCACAGTTTATTATAAACAACTAGACCGTTCGACGGGAGCGATTTTAGTCCTTAACGTTACAGCCATCAGCATTTTTTAGCATAAAAATAAGCAGGCAAACGCCAAATTCATCAGGCTTTCGGGTCTCTGTCAATACCGCTCAATTAGTTGAGGGCAGCACATAGGTGCGTCCACTTCTAGTTGTTCTATCCCACAACCTCCATATCTGTGAGCACCTGGACATAGGTCCAGGGTGATCAGGTCCTTACCTAACCTGGATGTACGTGTGCATAGGTACACGGCACCTGGGGGATTCTAAAAAGTAGTGAGAGTCGAATCTACGAGTGAAGTACTAAAATTTTCAGTAAGGGGATTATTGGGTAGTTTTAAAAGTAGTGCAAGTGCCTTAGAAATCTGTAACAAACTTGAATTAGAAAAAGGCGTGGCGTCACAAGAAAAAATACAATTCGTGACAATATCCTCCAGTTGAAAATATAGATCAAGGTTTGAAATTAACGGTAACCATTTCACCATCATCGCTTTCACAGAAAAATGACCCTATAACACCTTGAGCTCACAAACCACATCATACTGAGACTTAAGCGACGTTGGATGCATTGGTTGATCTTGAATCACTCGATGATTACACGTCCTCAAATTCGTCAGTTGTTTATTATCATAGATGCCGAGGTGAAAATTAACTTCTTCGCTGAAGATTATTTAATTGCAAAATGTAGCATTTTTTATTATGTGACTAAGACCCTATTAACACACACATACATCGAGCCCATGGTCTGCCAGATTCAGTTGTTAAGATAAATGAATTTTGAACGCGTATAGAGTGTTAAAACTACAATGAGATTTTGGTTATGTGAGAACGGTGACGAATTGAACTTCTTGGATTTTCGGCAAGATGTTCCTTTACTCTAGCGATATTGTCATTGGGAGACCACTACGATAGCACACTCGAATTACTTGATTAAAACACGAATTGCTTTGCCACTTGACACATGATTACGTCCAAGATTTGCTTGAATTTATGAAGTCTCTTTAAAAAAGAGCGGGAATTTTCGTAAAACACTTGCACGGTTTTAGCAATTCATTATAAATTTGCCTTCTAGATGACTTACGTCAAATCTAAAATTTGTAGGTCAGGTTAGTTTGCGTTAATGGCAAAGTACTTGGTAGGACATCCTTTACTAAGTTTAAATAAATATATAGATTTTTTTGTATTAATTGACATTGACAAAAGTTACTCTCGAAGGGAAGTAGTAAGTAACTTTTATATTAATAGATAGCAGAAAGATTAGTAAAAATTAAGATGCTTCAAGAATATTTTTTTGATGGTAATATTGTAATCTACAAAATGCATAAGCTACTAAACAAATATCACCCTGTCGCAAGTTTGATCTTGAACTTGGAGATTGTTATATAAACATTAAAGGCAAACTATAAACAACGTCAGCAATCAACGGGAGCGACTTTGAACCTTATGCATGCAATGATCATCACTTTGTTTTATATAAATACGCTACCGAACTCTCAGTTCGGCAGACTTTAGTCTCACCTCCAGCTCCCAAGGTTAGCCACTTGACGACTGCCTTCTGGGTTCTATCCGCTCCTAAAGTTAGCCCTACGACTGCTTTAGGTTCTATTCCTTTCCTTCCAAACCTGGTACCGGTTAGTCATTTGACGACTGCTAGGACCAGGGGTTTCACAACCTCCATAGTAAAGTCCTGACAAGAAGTTTGTCAGAGTGTTGAGAAAGACAAGTGTCTAAATAGTCAGTTAAAAAGTTTAGTGAAATCTCTTAGTGCTCTTAAATAAAACCCAACTCTTAAGAAAAACTATAAATTATAAGACAGTAAACAAAGACCTATAAACAGTACCTCAAATCGAGAAAACATGCGCACCGTAGTAATCGGGTATAATAGAATCTCATTTTTTCTGACCAATAATTATTGTTAAAGTTTTATCGTTAATACATTGTTATTGTTATAAACTAAACGTGCTTACTTTTTCATCTCTTTTTACCCCACGTAACGCGATCCCGTCCTACCTCAGTTACCCCCCGGCACGCTAAACAAGGCGTGTCCTCGCGAGTAGAACATCCAGTGGTAGAATTAAAGGAAGCATTGAGATCCCGTCATTGTACTAATCGCGACGCGGCTCTTCTCTGAGAAGTTATTCTTTAAAGAAATCACGCTACCCCCTAAGCTACTCGTGACAATATCTTATCAAATGGTAGGAAATTTTAAGTTTCAACTGACTTTGACATTATTTTGGTGAATATTGAGAAAAGTATGTTAGATAAACAAACCACATTTTGCAGTGGCATGGCTTATCATTCCTCTTAATTTCCTAATTATAAAAGTGCCGTTGACAGTTTACCCTTCAGAACTTAAGCATTTACTCCAATTCAGCCAATAATCCAAACATATTCCCAGAATGTTATTATTATGATCTCGTGCATTGCCAGTAGTAATTGAAAAAACTATTTCCTGCGTCTCATCTACTAAGTTTCAAACAATTCTGGGTAAACTACGCCACTGTGCTCACCTTACACTCATCTATTTTTATCTTCAGCTCCTCCTGAGATAGAGCCCTGGATGCAAATGCTGTATTATCTGCATAACTGGCGCTCTTTTTGAGTACCAAGCACATAAAGAGATAATTAATATGCGCTACAAAGCGAAGAGACAACAAACATAGCTCTGCACCGCACTACGTACGGGACCCATTTCGGATTTGTTATCTTAGAGACTGTCGTGCTGAGTTCTAGATGTTAAGCAGGAACTCAGTAAGTTCAGGGAGTGGACTTCCCTCCTGAAGTTACGTCATACCTTGACAGGTTGCTAAGCAAAGGTTGATGGAAGATATTGTCAGAGAAGTTACTAAGGTCACGCAAAGTTCGACCCACATGCTCTCTGCCCTTATTTTGCAAAAGATATGGATCAAGTGGGTGGTTGGTAACCGCTTCAACCGTTGACCTAAGTTGTGAAAAGTGTAAATATATATTTAAAAGATTTTCAATCTTCTCAAATAACTTTCCAAAAAGCCGGTATCTCCTTTCTTAAACAGATGAACTGCGTAAGAAAGGTGAGCCAAAGGCTTTACCAAGATATACCTATTTGTTTATGAATATTACTATTCATATCATATAGATGAAAACTATTAGATTTCTTAAAGTATACAATAGCAGTTGGGATATCACTTTATTTCACTGCCAAAAAGCTAGATGAATATGGGACTTAGATGCCGAAATTTTAAAATCGCATTAAACTCAACAATTCGGAGCAATAATATGGCCTCTATTGGAAATACGAACCGTTACTTACTACCCAATTTATACCAGAAAGTTTCACTTTATGTTGATACTCCAAGCAAAAGTAGTTGTGCTTGTATTTACGTTTCGATCTTTCTATTCGACCTTCTTCAGAATATGACAGACATCACAAAAAAATGTATAGCGTGATAAATGTTTAATACGTGTTCTGCATATGTGTGTTTTTCATCTAATCGTATTGACCATCGTTTTTTAAACTATTTTAACCAATTAGCACAGATGTCTACTCGACAATTAGCCTTTGTCAACGGAAAATGAAGGATGCGTTCGCTACATATTTTTATTTGTGATGTCTGTAATATTCTGAAGGTCGAAAGAAAGGACCGAAATGTAAATAGTAACTAAAACTAGAGAATAGGATCCCGTTTTTGTTTTATCCTCGCTGCGATCAGCACTATTCAGTTTGTATTTTTTGTAAGTTTAAGTGTGATGTTCATAATATCGCACATAATGGTACAAGACAGCAGCGACTAAAATTATCAGTGTAGTATGCGTTTAATCTTAGATGCCGATAAGGCCGTTTTGAATTTTTTGACGGGCTTCTGTGCACGTCACTGACCACTGTGTATATTCTGTGCCAGGAAAATTTATTTAGGTTAACTCTTTTCGGTTAAGTAAGCTTTCTAAAGGTAACCAACAGAGAAAATGGAAAGATAACATAAGGGAGAAAAGAAATTCAAGAAGTCTTTAAGTTAGACCTCAGACTATTACTTGACTGATGTTTCTCTTGAATGATGGAAACCGTCAACTAGACAAATCGAAATTGAAATCAGTCTGGTCCAAGCTATTGCACACTATTGAGTGCAACGAATAGAATGCCAATTGAGGCAGTAATTTGAAATAAATCTTAGAATGAAAAACGCTTGTCTGCTCCGAAAAATTAAAGAGTAAGTGTGTACTAAAGAAGATGCGATCTATGGAGAATTTAGCGTCAATTAAATACACTCAGTTTCAAAAAAATTGACGCACCTAATTTTGGTTGCGATCTTCAAGATTTGCCATTTCTGAACGAATGGACGGATTTTGATTATTTTTTTTATTTGCTGGTAGGTAATTGTATAGAAAGTGCTTACACTATATATAAGACGCTTCTTTTACGAGAGTGATGTAATTATCATTGAAGATTAACTTTTTAAAAAAGTAATTTTATTCAAAATAATTGTACACAAAAAGTTTTGACTATCAAAATAGCTACGATCTGTATCTTTCGAGAATTAAATGATAAGTAAAACGTAAAATGTAGTTATGTGACCTAATGATATAAAATGCCGATTCTGCTAACTTATATATATTGTGTATACAATTAATAAAAATAATAACAATTGATCGGCAGAAAAGTTGGTTCATCGGGTTATCGGCCTGGTTGCATCACATAACGCCTCCCTCCTCAAGTTCGGAAAATAAGGGCCGCAGTGGTTGATCGTTTTTCCGACTCTCTTCTGAAGGGTCGTCTGTCAGGGCGTTCTTGCAGAGGTGATTTCTTTGGGATGAAACAGGTTTGTTCCATTTCTTCCCTCCAATATACAGCAGGATTCCGCATACAAGGGCGGCAATGGATTAAATTGGAGCGATCCAAAGGTTCGTCGAATTTTCGGGAGTTTCCAGAGGGTGCATCTGGATTGTTGACAATATTTTCTGGGCTGTCTTCAATTCATCCAAGTTTATTTCTTCGAGAGTTAACTTGGAAATATTGTTGCTACTTTGGACATTCGAAAACTTTGGCAGTTCTAACACATATTGAAGTTGTGTTTTTCTTTCGCCTTCGTATGTTTTGTTATCTATCTCAACAGGGCACATAGATAGAGTAACAATACTCGACTCAGAGATTTTGTAGAGTCCTCGCTGACGTTTGTCTCGTGCAATTATTTCGTTCAAAGGAATGGCCAAAATTTCGTTATCATTTAGGCGTTGAATGGTAATTTTTTGGTAGTTAACATTGATTAATGGACACATATTGCTTGACGTTGTTAGCAGCTCGAAGAGGCAACGTTCGTCTTTCGATAGGGCGGTTTGCTTGCAGATAAAAAGGTCTTCTAGTTGCGGACATTCTTCTTCCGTGGTCCAGTAATCATCTTTTGTGAGTAGGATGTAAGGATTAGATAGGAGAATGGTTTTGTTTGCAATAGGTATTGGGTAAAGTTTGTAAAGGATATAGTTGTTGGGCAAAACAATTGGTGTGTGTATTGAAAATAAAATTGAGTTATTTTTAATAATAACTTGGACAGATAAATAGTTATAAAAGTTTATTAGTTCTTTAAATTCAGGTATCCGGTTTGGACCGTATATACTTTTTATATCTTCTATTGATGTTACAAGTTGGTTAGGATTGAGTATTGAGTTGTGCATTTTATTTACAGAAGCAAATGAGTTTCCATTTTCGATATTATTTATTACAGAATTTAGAGTGTTTAATTGCAGCATTATATTGTCCAAAATTAAAGACATTAGATAGATCTAACTGGCTCTTTTCTAGTAAATTAATTTTCTCTACTATAATTATCTGGTTAGTATTTTTTTTTTGATTTTTAGTATATTCCTGTATAACAGTGGATAGAATTGATTGTTCTTTGTAAAAGTTTTCGTTTAAGTTTTCTTGGTTTTTTGTTAGCATCTCGAAATAATTATTATAACGAGTTTCATCGTCTGAGTCTAGAGTGCCGAAGAGCCACTTGTCGACTTGACCAATTACATTAAGGATGCCTCTTTTCGGTCGATTGGATTTGTGAAAAATTTTGGTGTTTCTTAAAATTGTCTGTAGATATTCATGAGTTTGATTAAACTTATAAGGAGTAAGAATTGAAATGCTTTCATTTTGCTTTGTATTGAAAATAGTTTTGTTTGCTTGGATCGAAACATTTCTTATATTAAATAAGGGAGTTTCGATTTCTGTAAGATTTATATGAAAAGTGGATGTGTGCTGAGTAGCAGATATATAGGTTTTTCCTATGGCCGTTGGTAGCATGGGGTTTACCTAATGCTTTTAACTTTTAAGTTCGTAGCGATGGGTAGAAGGAGCAGGAATGGGATGATTTGTATCATCTGAAACAATTATACGTTGTGGTTTTATTAAGTTTTTGTGGATTTGTCTATTCTGTAAAGAATGGCTTGCTAGGATCGATATTTACTAGATTTCGGTTTTTATTTATTTTATCTAAGGAAGATTGTCGTTGTGAGGTTAATTTTGTGAAGTTCTTGGCTAATTATTTTAACTGAGAAAGAGTTTGATCGTTTGAAAGCTCTAAAGGGTTTTTATAATCTAATTTTCCTCTGACAATTTGAAATGGGGGTATATTTGGATGCACTATGCGTAGAGTTGTTATAGGAAAGAATGGCATAATTCATTAAAATTGTTATATTTTCTTTTGGCTTTTGGTGCTTAAGGGTGAGAATAATTTCATTTAAAGTGGAATGAAGACGTTCTACTGGACTGTTTGAGTTGGGGTTGTGGGGGGTGCAATAATGGATTTCAATTTTATGCAAGGAAAATAGGTTTTGAATAATTTCGTTTTTAAACGATGTGCCATTATCTGTAGTGATTTTTCGGGGGAGTCCGTAATGGTTAAAATAAGTAATAAGTTTGTTTGCTACTTCGATTCCTGTGGGTATTAAAAGAGGGTATGCTTGTACTAGTTTAGAAAAGCTGTGAATCACAGTTGTAAAGGAAGTACAATGTGTTGTATAGATATCTATATAGATGTGGTCAAAAGGTTCGTAGCCAATAGGGGTGGGTTTAAAAATTATTTTATTGGGGTGCCTTTCGTACTTGGTTTTTTGGCAAATTTCGCAAAGATTTACATATGTTTTGACGTCATTTTCTAGATTTGGCCAATAGAAGTTTTTCTTAAGTGATATAATATTTTCTTGAATACCTCGGTGGGACGTTTTGGTCTCGTGATAGTACTAAATCTTTAATTGTTGTTCTTCTACGTCTGTTATGTCTTCTAGAATGATATTGGATATGTAAAGGTTAAATGAATTATTTTTGAAATAATTCTGAAAAATGTTGATTATAAGTGGTTCGAAAGATTTATTTATGAATCGCTAGCAATATGTAGTTTTGGGTATAAAATATTCTTTAATAATTGTACCGAGATCTTCTTCAAACGGATCATTTTTCAAAAATATGATAGTTCTTTGTTTATCAAAGATAAATTATTTTTGGACCTTGATTTTATTATTGTTGGAATATCTAAAGATAATTTGATTTTTATAAATATTTAACGCTTTTTGAACGCCAATAACAGGGTTTTCTGAGCTTGAGTGTTTAGTTTCTAGGTCGGTAGAGGGTTGTGTTGGTCGTAGTATTATATCCGAAATTATATTGATTTTTTCGTTCTTTGGTTTTTCGGAAAGTGTGTTAAGAATTTCGTCAAGTTCTTCAGGCGGTAGTTCGGGAATTTCCTCGGGTTCAAAATTAGGGATGATTGACATTTGATCGTCTTCGATTGGATTAATTTGTATGCGGGATAGACAGTCGGCATTAGATTTTTTTCCCCTTTTTTATACACGATTTCGTAGTGGTATTCCTGATGTTTTAGTCTCCAACGAGTGAGTTTAGAGACTCTTTAACAGAAAATAGCCATTGTAACGGTTTGTGATCTGTGCCAATTTTGAATTGGGTCCCATCCTAAAGATAGGGGCGGAAATATTTGGTAGCCCAAACTATAGCTAAAAGTTCGCGTTCGATGGTGCTATAGCTTATTTCTGCGGGATTTAGGGTGCGTGAAGCATATGCGATTGGCAAATCATTGCCAGTAGGGCCTTGAGACAAAATTCCACTGATAGCGACGTTTGAAGCGGCCGTGGTAAGAACGAAGGGTTTTGTGAAATCTGGATGTTGAAGTACAAGGTCGTTCATTAGTATAGTCTTGCAGATTTCGAAACTTTGGACAAATTGAGGGGTGTGTTCCACTTTTTTATTCTTCTTAAGGCAATTTGTTAATGGTTTCATTAGGTGTGCAAAATTTTTTATAAATTTCCAATAGTAGCCAATTAAACCTAAAAATGACTTAATATCACGAGATGTTTTTGGCAATGGAAATTTATGGATAGCTGCTATTTTTTTTTGGATTTGGTTTTACGCCTTTAGGTGTAATGACATGACCCAAAAATTCTACAGATTTGCAAAGAAACTCACATTTATCAAGCTGGATTTTAGGGTCCTTGAGTTTTAGAAAGACGGCTTTTAAATTTGAAATATGTTCTTGCAAGGAGGTATATGTCGTCCATATATACTAAGCAGATTTTACACTGGAGATCTTTGAGGACGTTGTCAATGAGTCTTTGGAAGGTTGCAGGGGCGTTTTTGAGGCCAAAGGGCATTCGGAGGAACTCGTAGTGTCCATTTTCGACACTGAAAGCAGTTTTCTCAATGGGGTTTGGGTGCATGGCTATTTGATGAAAGCCAGAGGCTAAATCCAATGTCGTAAATATTGACTGCGGCCAAGTTTATCAAGAATATCGGAAATGTTGGGGATGACCTAACGATCTGAAATAGTTTTCTCGTTAGTTTTACGACAGTCTATAACTATTCTCCATTTTTGTTTCATAGAAGCGTCAGCCTTTTTGGGAACGACCCAGACGGGGCTGGACCAATGGCTTGAAGACGAACGAATAATACCATTTTCCAACATTTCAGAAATTTGTTTTTGTACTTCTTTTTTATGTACAAAAGGGTACCTGTACGATTTAGTATAAACTGGAATATTGTCTGTGGTCTTAATTTCATGTTTAACTGTATTTGTACAAGATAGTTTTTCGCTTGGCCTGTGTAAAACTTCTGAAAATTGAAGGATGACTTTTTTAAGGGAGGCTTTTTCTTCGCTATTCAAATGATCTGTACGGATAAGTGAAAAGTCTTGGTTATGATCGGAATTATCATATGTGTGAAAGTTGGACGTTATTTGTTCGACATTAAATATCTCGAAATTTTGGGAATTAAAAACTTGAGCTACTTCCCTAATTGAATCTGGATAGAATTCTAAAACAATGTTTTCGTTTCTTTGATTTCGGAGTTTCAAAGGGATAGTGCCATTTCGAACTTTTAAAAGCGAACCTGAGATTTCAATATGTTGGGCGGTGCGTAAATGAGGAATATACAATTCGGTTTCATCGGGTATATCAGTATATATGTTTTTTATTATTATAGATAAGAGTGGTATTTCTATTTTTTGTAAGTCAAAATTGTCTCTGTATCGTTTTTTAGAAGTTTATTTGTTATATCGATATTAAGATCTAATTTGCGCAAATCTCTAATACCTATTATTCCATCGAAATAGTCATGAAAACTATATAAAATTAATTCGAGTTCATTGTTTATATTGAATTCTTTTAATACAGGGATTTTTGCCTTACTTTGGGTGTTGGTGTTGCCGGTACAAGTTACTAGGGTGTGTTTACAAGGAAAAATTAATTGTGAAAAATATTCTTCCGCTGTAGATGGTCTGATTAAAGATGTGTGGCTACCCGTATCGATGAGAAATTTGGCTGGGGGATTTTGAAGCTGAATGTAGGGAAGAGAGTTGACTTGAAAGCTATTTAGATTTAGGATGGATTTTCGTTTAGAAGGTCGTTGGGGAAATTTTCTTCTTGTAAATCTAGCGGATTTTCATAATTTTGAACATATTCTGTTTCTTCATAATATTCGGGAGGTTCGAAACCGTTTTGATATTCTTGTTCTTCAGGGGAATGTTCAAATTCTTGTTGTGATTGGGTTGGGCTATCTGCTAGATAGGCTAAGTCATTAAATGGGTGACGGTTTTGGAAATATGAGCTTTGATTTCGGGGCAATTGTCTTTGTATATTGCGGCTTTGAATTGAGCGCATGTGAACGTCTATGTTTCTATTCATTGCTGACGGCATTGTACTGGTTGTAGACTTTGGGGTTGGGGGACTTGTCAATTTTTTTGAATTTTCTTTAGAAAATAAATTTTTTTGGCATGCCGAAAACTTGCTCGTTAGTCGGGAAATGTTGACGTACTGGTTGGGGTTGAATATTTATAGGTTGCCTTGGAAATGGTTGTTTAGGTATTGCGCCTACGTTACTTGAAAACTGGGCTTGAATGTTATCGTTATTATTTGGCACTGGGAAGTGGTTAGCAAAAGGTTGTTGAATTGCTGGAGGCATATAGCGGAAGTTTTGGCGGTTATTTATTTGGGGGAGGGTTCTATTTTGTGGAATATAGGGCTCTTGTCGAGGGAAATAGATAAGAGCATTTATTTGTTGTTCGATAAGGGAGTGGTTTAGGACAAGTGAACCTGTGGCGTCGATATTTTTTGGATTGCTTAACATTAAAATTGTTCGAAGCTCGCTAGGAGAGTTAGACATTAAAACTGTAATGGCTGTTAGTTCTGTTTGTTCCATTAGGGCGTCTTTTGTGCCTTGATTTAGAGAATCATCAGCAGCAATTTTTAAGGAAATATGTGATTTTAATACTTTTAATCTTTCTATAAAGTCTGAAATGGGCTCTCTTCGAGATCGAGTCAAAAAATTTAGCTGTTGAGCGAGTACTTGTCGGTTTATTCTATCACCAAATAGTTGTCTTAAAGCGTCTTTTATTTTAGGCCAGGCTGTTAGATCTGGTTTGCAAAATATAAAATCGCCTGCTTCTTCGGTTAGTTTAGAGCAAATTGAAGCAAACACAAATTCTTTAAGAGATTCATCCACAGTACCTATATAATATCTATTGTAAAATTTAGCTACGCTTGAAATAAAAAATTCCAAGTGGTCACTGTTGCCTGTAAATGTTTTAAGTGTGTGAGCAATCTCTTTTGCGGCTGTAAGGGTAGTCATGTTTGAAAGAGAAATATTTGAAAGGCTTTGTGTAAGATTGTCAATTTCACTATGTGGCATTAAAATTTAATTAATGTAAACGAATTATCGCACTTTTAGTAATTTAAAATGTACACACAGCAATTTTAAGTAAAAAATAAATTTCTAATAAATTTAATTAATGTAACGAATTATCGAACTTTTAGTAAATTTAAAATATACACACAGCAATTATTGTAAAACAAAAATTGAATGGGAGTGGAAAGGAAAACTCACTTACGGTTTTTCTTGTTCGTAACTGTGGTTTTCTTGCCTTGGGTTGGTCTATGTCTCAGCAAACAGTTGAAACTGACGATTTTCTGGGCTTCGGCAACGTTTTCTTATGGGACTGCTTGCAAAACCAAGTAACCAGTTTTATTTTTTAGAGTTCCGAAATTAACCAAACAGTTCCCGAAAACGTGGTTAGTTTTTTACCACGGTTTCCTGCAATGTGGTTATTTACCTGTCAAATTGGTAACCAGCCATGATGACATGGTTTTGTCTGGTTTCACCTGTCACCTGTCACTTGTCACTTACATGATAACTTTAATATTTTTTTGGTCTTTTTCGGCAAAAAAGTAATAGTAAAAGCTCTTTGCCTTTTTTAATTTTCCTTCCAGAATTACCTTCAAAACATGGTAACATTATGGCGACCTGGGCATTTGAAATGATTGCCAGAACTATAAGGATGATATTGTGTTTGCTTTTATAGCGATTTACCATCCCGAGGCAATTCAGCCGTAGTGGCTCATCGTGATTAATGCTGGTTACTTTTGGACCATACCCTAAGTGTAAATACTTTGAACTCCGATTAATCACTGCGAAATTAATCAGTGTTTTGAAAACCATACATCTGTTATATTATGCTTATTATCATCTTCTAAATTTTAATGGCTACCTTCCCTTCAGCTTAGAAGGAACTGAGAGTGAATAAAATTAAACTAATTAAAATTAAGGAAATTTACAATTATTGACGGGGCTATTGAATCGCTAGGCTGTCTCAAAGGGTGGACGAGAAAAACTTCTGTGAGGAAAATTAAAACGGAATTAGGGACCATTCACGTGGTTCTCGTTTCCAAAATAAACGAAACTAAAAAAAAACAAAATTAACTCACTTGACAAAAGGAGTACACAATTTCCATTAGGGTGTGATTTTCAGGAACCAAACAAACAATTAACTAAAGGTAAAGGAAAGGTACGCCTGAAACTCCAAAAATGGGCCTGGTGGAAAATCTCACAGGGGCGAATTCAAACAAAAACTTCCACCACGACACCAACACTGTTGCTACAATGGCAGCGACGTACGCGAAACTTCCCTGAACTAACGTGGAAGGCAAAGGGACTTCCTCTAAAATCTCCAGTTCAAGATTTACGCCTGGCCAATAGAAACACGGCCTGCACGCCACATGTCAGATCCAACAATTTTCTAACCGACTTCGAAAATAGAAGCCCAGAATGTTGATGTAGCGAAGCCTATTTTAATTAATTACACGAGTTAGCCAAAAGGAAATAGGGATCTGGTGCAGATAAGGTAACTTCTTAATCATGGGTTTTTTGGAAAAATTTTGGTACCAATCGATTCGTTTTTTATTCTCTTTCCAAAAAAGTGAGGATCATCGAGATATTATCACGTTTTTTTGGTAAAAAATTGATATTAAATGTTCGTAATGTCGGTGCAATAAGCCATATTTCCATTACAGACGCGACGTTTTTAAAGCAATGTAAGCATCAAGTAGGCTTTGCAAAATGCGAGGCAAAATGTCAAAGTTAACAAAAGCCAAATTTAAAACCGTTAATGTCGATTTGTTGACAGCATTTCGAAAGATTTTTAAAGATCGTGATCGAAACGCAATAAAAATGGAAATTCAAGGTTCATTCGAGCTATATGAAATCGTATTAAATTATAGCAATGAGAACTATACGATTTTTTAGTAGGTAAAGTATTACTAAGGGAGAATTTAAGGTGTAAAAATCGGCGATGCCGAAGACAGTGCACAATTAAACAGCGGGCGGACAAACTATTTAATTTTTTTTTTATTGCAACGGATGCCGTAAGCAGTACTTAGTGTTAATAGGATCGTTTTTTGAAAAATCGAAAGTACGAATTCGGCAGCAACTATGTCTTTTTTGGCACTGGGCATGCGGAATGAGATCGGGACTAGCAGCGGCAGAATTAAGAGCAGGAATAAGGAAGAAAAGTATAATACAAATATACAGATATTTAAGAGATATTTGTTCTTGGTATTTGCTTCGCGCAAGCCGTTCGTCATGCATGTGCGTAGTGCATGAAACGAGACGAAACTAACCCAAGCTAACCGAAATTGTTTCTCCGAGGTTTGCATGAAGAATGGCTTGCGCGAAGCAAGTGCGTAGTGCATAAAACGAGACCAAACTAACCAAAACTAACCCAAGCTAACCGAATTTGTTTCTCAGAGGCTTTAATGAAGAATGGCTTCGCGTAAAGGCAGCCACAGACTGGCGTATATGCGTGTCATACATGTATGTCATACATGCTTGTGCGTTAATATTCGCTGGTGTGTGGACAAAAAGTATCGTACATGTGCGTCGCACAAGTTTTCTGTTTAAACTTGAATTCATCAACGCGCATAAAAATTAACGTGCATACATGTATGTCGGTGTGTGGACAAACTTCACTCGTTCTTAATATAATTGGTTAATTCAGTGTCGTGTTCTCAAATGTCCGATTTAAGAAGTTTTACAAAATAATTTATGATAGAATTCGTCGAACTTTATAAAGGTAGAAAACGAAATGTAAAGATTACATAAATAGAAGTAAAAAAGATGCAGCCTATGAAACGTTACTTAAAAAATTACAAGAGATTGAACCAACTGCAACAAAAAAATACCGTTAAAGCTGAAATGAATAGTATTCGTAGGAGTTTTCGACGAGAATTGAAAAAACGTTCATGAGGTGATATAGCAGGCCTCAGTATTGTGTCCTTTCCAATTACCGGGATCGCTAACTTAACAATTCAACTACATGTTTGACACTCAAGAAGCCTCGTTTGGGGACAACGGCGCGCGGCATACATATTATGTCATACATGTTTGACATGCATGTATGACACACATATACGCCAGTTTGTGGCCGCCATTCTTCATGCAAGTGCGTAGTGCATAAAACGAGACGGAACTAACCCAAGCTAACCGAAATTGTTTCCC
>JAEQML010058065.1:0-30968 GCA_016904865.1 Pissodes strobi
TTAAATTATTAAATTATTAAATTATTAAATTATTAAATTATTAAATTATTAAATTATTAAATTATTAAATTATTAAATTATTAAATTATTAAATTATTAAATTATTAAATTATTAAATTATTAAATTATTAAATTATTAAATTATTAAATTATTAAATTATTAAATTATTAAATTATTAAATTATTAAATTATTAAATTATTAAATTATTAAATTATTAAATTATTAAACTATTAAATTATTAAGTTATTAAATTGCTAAATTGTTAAATTATTAAATTGCTAAATTATTCAATTACTAAATTATTAAATCGATATCACGATTTAACTTAAAATGGCAGCATGTATGCAGTGATAACATTTTCATATATACGTTCTCTCTTCATTATTGAATTCGATTGATGTAAAATTATGACTGCTGTCACATTTATATATTTCTGGTTTTACACATACCGGCCTCTAGTTTGTGGCATGCATTGATATGCTTAAAACTAGATAATACAATAGGAACAATAAATATTATCAAAAAGTATTCAATTACTATTGTACTTGTGATCTGAAACTTACTCATTTGATCGACGATCGCAACCGACAACTACTCAATATCAATAAAGTCCAAAACAATACACGCCCCATTTCAGTAAAATTTTGGGATATTTGGCGACTTGCGGCGCACATTTTAGAAACCACTACATAGTACCTTAGAACCAACTATTCGATATCTAGAATAATTCGAAAATATCACAGGTCTGCATTCATCATTCATGCACACATCTACTATTATAAATTATATAAAATCAACTCGGTTAACTATTGAAATTATCATATTATGATAGAGGTATTACCTGCTATTTAAAAAAAAGAGTCTTAATTAAAAAAAATACTAAAAGGAGAACTGACAGCAAGGAGAAAATAAAAAATAATCGACTCGTCCGAAATATCAATACTAATATATCTAATAGTTGAAAGTACAAAAATTAAATGAGAGTGAATTTGGGTCACACGAGCTACAAATTCACACGGTGTCTTATTGTTAGAAATATATAATAGAGCAACACTGAACAATAGAATCCGAGGTAGAAACAGATAGGTACATGTAGCAATCAAAATTCAATATAAGGCTAAGTAAAAGCTATATATTTTATGAGAGCAAATGATTTATTACATTCAGTAATTCAAAATAATCTAAGCCAGATCCACAACCTACATTATAAATATTTCAGCATGTTAGTAATGGTCTGCAGCAACGCCATATAGACAAGATGTTATTCAGAGCATCCCTTTGGTCTCCTGACATCAAATCGATTTATCGTCTATGGTATTCGGCTGATTGCTCTCTTTGTATTTAAAGATAATTCTGTAAAAGCATAACTTCCCAAACGAAAAGTTTTTCACTCGAGATAATCACAACACATATTTTGAAAATAAACCTTTTATATAAATGTTACTATTATTGACCAAGAGCCAAACGAAACTTGAGTTAACTCTATACCAAAGATCAGAGAAAGTGCGACTCTGACATTCTAAAAAAGTAGAAAAGCAATCTCAGAAAATCGCAGCCTAACAGAATAAAATGAATGAGTCTTCATTCTCGCTTGTCCTAATTTTTTTATCGGGTGGTTCGTTTTTCGTGTTGTAATGTCTGGTGATGTTATATGTACTAGCATATTAGAGGGTTTGCAGTTTTACCATCAAATCATTGCAACTTTGATACAAATAAGTATCCGTATCCTATTGTATCGTTAAGCATATTCTAGAATAATTTCTACAGCAGAAGAAGGTTAGTTCCTCGGGCGAATGACCGATCGAAGAACCCAAGGCTATTCAGTTTAATTTATCAATGGCTAAATGCGTTAGATGATATTACACAAAAGTATTGTAAGAAATCGATGGAGCTCCAGGACGAGCACTTGTCGAAGTAGCACCGATAATAATTGCCTCATTGCCTCATTCGAAGATGGCTCAGAAGACGAGAACTTTTTAGTTCTTATAAGATAACCAGCTACTCATCTCTATCGAAATCGGAAAGTTGGAGTGTCGGGCACTGCGCATCCTGGCAGTGCCTTGAGCGGTTCAGTTTCACGGTCTCGTGATTTTTCAAGCAATGTAATGACACGAAGCGAGCTGAATTTAAAATGAATATCGCTTCAAAATCCACGACAAATTCGTCCGAAGCTACGGCTATTGCCCTAAAAAGACCGTAAATTTCGGATTTTTATACAATTTTGCCATTTAAAATCGTTTTCAAACGGATTTTAGACGATAAAACATCGTATTTTAAATTAAACGAACTGCCAAAAGTATTATTCAGATGCCCAGACATTTAGAAAAAAATTAATTCATGGCCCTCTTCTAAAATTTTCACTTGACTTTCCCAATTCAAAGGATGCCGCCGCAAGATGAGTAGCTGATTATTGAATAAGCTGTGCAATAAGTGGCAACGAAACAATCGAACATTCCTAGAAAAAATCGCGATACCTGCGGCCCGCTGCGCTGCCATGAATCCGCTGATAGTATTAGTGTAACTGCCCAGCGACATAAAGTTGCATTTATGAATACTGTCTTGGAAATTTTTGTGTGGCTTAATTGCGGCTAGTCTACCACCTTTTCCCTTTATGAAAATTTTCGTAGTGGGGGCGTTTGCTTCCCAGGCTTTCCGAAAGCCGATCATTTCGCGTAGTGCAAAAAAATTATGGATACTGTTTTTTTCTTTAATGTAATCGCGAGGCAAGTTTATGAAACGCGCGAAAAAAAAAGTGTCCGACAAAAATTTTTGGTAGTTAAGGGTGTCCGACAATTCAAACATATCTATTTCATGAGTTATAAAAATTATGGATAACGAGCTGATTTTTTCTGGATTACTTAATAAAAATATGTAGAAAATAAATATCCAAATATCCGACAAATTACATTTTCCGATTTTCCAGTCCGACGCGGGAAAATCATCGGTTTCACGAAGCCAAAAAATTTACGAATAACAATTTCTTTTTTCGATTTTTTGCTTTGAAATGAACTAGAGAACATAATGAATAAGTTGTCTGACAGTAAAACATTACCTTATGCGTATAAAATAAGCAAAATGTTTTTTTTTTTTAATTTAGTCGTTGTACTAATGCTTGGAGTGTGTATGTTATATACACCCATTTTCAAATAACCGGCTAATTTTGTAAACATTGATAAACGGGAATATCTAAATACAATAAGTGGCAACGAAACAATCGAACATTCCTAGAAAAAATCGCGATACCTGCGGCCCGCTGCGCTGCCATGAATCCGCTGATCGTATGTACCTTTTCGTACAAGTCGCGATAGGCCATGCTCAAGTATGGCGACGACATGATTAATTGACAAAATCCATGGATGTCCGACAGGAGTTGTTAGGAACTCTGTGTTCGCTCCTGAACCGTTGTCTTTCGTCTTGCTTGGTGTTTAATTATATTGCTTGACTTGTTTCCCATTTTAAAATCTTCGTTATTCTCGTAACCGTTGTTACGTTAAGTTCTGGACTAATGCAATATTATGAGAAGAGAACAATGCAATAATTATCAGGTACAACGTACCACGCCCACAAAAAAAAATCGGAAATTAAATATTCGCCAATAATATGTTAGCATTGAGACGTTAAGTTATACCTAAATTATAACTGGCGTGTTGTATGTGATAAGTGACAGGTATCACATCCAATTACGCTAGACTAATATATTAATAGGTGAACTGATTCGGGAATTAAAAATGGTAATATTAAGTACTGCCGTCCTGGATGTTACTACAAGTTATGAAAGGTGGCATAATTAAGTATATTTAGAGTTTAACAAATGGACTTAACTTACCTATGTTCATACTGAGCTTTAAGGAAATTAAGATGTTCTTTCTTCACTTATTAAGATTTGTTTTATGTTAACCCACTTATTTCCGAGGTATGAAAATAAAAAAAAATCACCTTTATTCAAGTTATTTATTAGGTATCATACCGTTGAATACCGATTTACCATCCGTTTTTTTTACATCTTTATCCTGTTCCCAAAACATTTTACGTCTCGGATATACCAGCGAAACTTTTCATTTCTCGGACAGTAACTGATTTGTAATTTTTATTTTTTTTTGCCGCATAATGATTTGTTTCTTCAATGAGTAAGTCAAAAACGTTTTCATCAAAGAAATTAAAAAACAAGGAGACCGGTGAACTGTCATTTGCGTCTTCTAAGTCAAATTGTTGACCTGAATCAAAGTTACATGGCTCATATGGAATATGCCTTTTAGCCCAATTATAAACTTTGGCAAATTTTGGAGCGGATTTTAACTTTTTTTGAAATAAGTTGAGCCAGAGGAATGTTGTCATCTTCCGAATCCGAATCTTAGAGAGGTATCCGTATTTCTGCTGGAGCCCTAAGCTGAGCAGAGGGTAAATTATCAGGGCACATCGTATCTTCCTGGCTTGAATCCTCGTCGGTTTCACAGTCGTCGTCGGGCGGTAACATGACAATGTCAGCTGAAGGATGATGCGGAAAATCGTCTTTCTCAAGCATTGCTAATGCTCCATGCATTGAAAAACCACTAAAAATGAAAAATAGAGGTAATTTTAAATTTTACTGTACCCATTACCACAGATCTATATAGCTACGCAACAGATGCCTACTCCGGTATTAAAAGTGTCGCTCGCCAATAATGCAATAAACTTAAATATTTTCCTATTTAGACGTGTTTTGTCCCTCCGTGTTGCCAAGTCGCGAACTGTAGTTTACCTTTCATATCACATTATGGTATTACTAATTTTCTTGGCAATCGTATGATATATTATGTCAAATTAAAGTGAATGGTGTGATTCAGTGAATGGTGTGATTGAACATGGGCTAAAACTCGCCTTAAATATCGGTGTAAAAGATCATTACAAATTTTGTTAACTTATACTGCAATATCTCTTATTTGTATTAAGTGATAATATTATCACGCAGGTTTTTGTTTCGAAGATCAAAGGAATTTTTGAAATGTTTATCGACATGTCAAAGTACCATTTATCAATTTTGTTTTAAACTCTACTATCAATATTGTAAATTTGTTCATTTAAATTGCCGTTTCATTAATAAACTTACTTAATAAAAAATGTAAAAATCGTATTTTTCTAAAAATATGTTTGTGTTAATTTGATATATACATATTAATAATAAAACTCGATGATTTGAGCGGGTCAAAAAGTCAGCAGAAATATTGTTCGACGTGATAACTTGGCAACACCGACCCGTTCCTAGACGACTGGTTCACCCGCTCGCGAAAGCCAGTGAACATTATTGGCCCCGTGCAAAAAGCATTGGAAGAGGTATCTGTTGCGTAGCTATATAGATCTGTGCCATTACTTACAAAATAATGTAAGTAATCAAATTTTTATTTCGTAAAGTAGCTCTTATTCCTAACGGCCTATATAAAGGACGGCAATAAATGGCGGCTCGCTGCCAACGACTAGCATGCCTTATTGAAGTTATCAGTAAATATATTGTTATTTTGGTATATATACATGAAAATAAAGCCAACACTAATAAGTTATTGAATGTTTCTTGAGTAATATACTTACCTAGCAAACTTGATGTTATATTCGGCCATTTTTATTCACTTTTATAATTAAGTTAAACAAAAACATGCAGCGCTGCGCAAGCAATACGGCGCGGAACTGTCAAATAAGATTGTCCCGAAACTCACTTATAGATGACGAGCCAAATTTCTCACCATTGGCGTGCGCAGATATTTTTAAAGATGCCGTTCTATTGGTAGGACGTCAGGGTTTTCTGATGGGTTAACATGTGCTCAATGGTTCCGTTTATTTAATAAATGTATTAAATGTTCTTGGTGTATTAATTGCTAAGATAAGGAAGAAAAAAAGGGGGAAACAAGAGTTCCCAAGAAAGAAAATACAAAAGAATAATTGCGGTTCCAAACTCTAAAAGAATTTGGGAGCTAGTAAATACACAACGTAATGGATGGGTCGAAATAGGTTTGTAAAAAATTGTACGATCACGTGTCTGACTACCGACTTTCAAAAGGCAATACATGTACTGGGGGTCGGTAAGTTTCAATCAAGGTTTCAATACATATTATTAACTATTTACGCATCTCACAATCCATTTACAGTAGCTTATAAAACTTTATCACAATTAATGAATACTTGAAAAATAAATGTTTAAAATTGATGTTTTTTTGTCGGACTGCAGATTGGTCCCGACATATTTGTCGGACAGTTATACCACATGTCGAGTACTTGTTTTACATACATGATTCTTTTTTGTCCGACAGTTATTCGTAAATTTTTTGGCTTCGTGAAACCGATGATTTTCCCGTGTCGGACTGGAAAATCGGAAAATGTAATTTGTCGGACAATTGGATATTTATTTTCTACATATTTTTATTAAGTAATCCTAAAAAAATCAGCTCGTTATTCATAAATTTTTTTAACTCATGAATTGGATATGTTTGAATTGTCGGACACACTTAACGCCCCAAAATTTTTGTCGGACACTTTTTTTCGCGCGTTTCATAAACTTGCCTCGCGATTACATTAAAAACAAAAACAGTATCCATAAATTTTTTGCACTACGCGAAATGGTCGGCTTTCGGAAGAACTGGAAAGCAAACGCCCCCACTACGAAAGTTTTCATAAAGGGAAAAGGTGGTAGACTAGCCGCAATTAAGCCACACAAAAATTTCCAAGACAGTATTCATAAATGCAACTTCATGTCGCTGGGCACTTACGCTATAAATATGGTGTCCCAAGGCTTAATGAGTAAATCTAAATTCTACATTTACCCACCGTGACCCGCCCATGAAAACAACAGAGATAAACTCTATGTAACGAATGTTGTCCGGTGAATTATTATTGCCACCAAGCATTTCTTACGGGATTTGCTGGTGACATCATTATGACGGACACGGACAAAATTTATTCGCCAGAGACCAATTTCTCCGTAGCGTCATACCAGTGCTATCAGCAAATCCCGCTATATACACTTGGTGGCAATAAAAAATAAAATAAATAAAACAAATAAAAATTATATTTTCACCTCCAATCGTTTTAACTTATGCCTTAAATTGCATAGCTATAGCAACCATATTAAATTTAAAAATATAAAAAAAATTTGTGTGTGGTTAAGACCACATGATAGAAGTGAAAACTTCAACAAGCGGGGTCATCGTTTGTCAGAATTTCGATCCGAGCCTTCGTTGCAGAGATACGGGCGAAAAACGGTTTTTCCCCCAAACTCCCCCCTTAAATTAGAGCCCCGGTCCCCCCGTATGGTTTAAGGTGGCCCCCCATGGGGCGCAACTATCATAAAAATTTCGACTCCGTACCTCTTCCCGTTCTCCTGAAATTAATTATTTAAGTTTTTCCTTCTCCCCTCTCCCGGGGGGGTACGCCCCCGTTTTCGTCCAGGATCTTCTTTTTTACCCCGGCTACATCCCCTGAAAATTTCGGCCCTCTACCTATACGGGAACATGCCAGTAGAAAGAGCGTTACGGTACGTTACATATCTGAGCGTGACGCGTGACGGCTCGGTCTCATTCAACCCCCACAAAAAAAACGCAAAACGCGCCTAAAGAAGTTTTCACTTCAAAAATTCTTAAAAATTTCTTTATTAATGACAAAATGACTTATGACCGCTTTTTGACCTAGCCAGATCATTGTGCGCCGTCGGCGTTGGCTCCAGTAGCATTCAGCCAAGAAACAGAAACAGTCAGGGACAAGAGATATAAAGCATTTAAAGTTTTATTTGGATTATCCTGTATATCTTGTCAGTCTGTAATATATTAGTGCGAATAGTCATCTACCTAACAGCCAAATCATGGACATATCTTGGAATAAAATAAATTATACCTGTCTGTATCCTATATTTACTTTTGTCATACGTATTTCGATCGGCGCGGCGGCTTAGCTCAGAAGATAGAGCGCTGGCTTAGCAATCTCTTTTTATAAATTTGTTATCTATGTTGAAGATTTATTGGTATTTTTAATTATGTAATGTATTGTAAGACAATGCAACTCCAATTACAGAGTTTCACCAAAAATCAGACGATCAATGGTCCATTTGGTAGTTTTAGTACCTGTTATTTCCAACAATTATATTTTACAAAAATAGTTTATAATCGAAAATTGCTTGTTACTGCATTAAGTTATAATTTTCCTTGTAATTTTTTTTTATTTCAAAATATGAAACATAATCTAGTAACAGTAGTTTTAGGGCGTTCTGAAAACTAGAATGTGGTATGACTTCGTACAAATCAGTACAAGATGTAGAATGACTCATTTTTTGGCGCGTTCAGCACACTTTGTTCCTGGGTACCGAATGAAACCGAGCTGAAACCTTATATCGATGAGAGCAATTCGGAGGTGCTCGAAGCCGTGACTCCGTTTGGAACGCCCTCTTGAGAAATATCGGGGATATTCTTTTGGAATTGACAGGCTCCTTCTGTTCTGTACACTCGAGGTGTGCAGATGGGAAAAAATACAAGTTTTAGTATCCGAAATTATCGTTGTTAGTTCTGACCATCAGGTATATTTACTGCCTTAATTTGTTGTGAAATAAATTGGCAAATATACTGCCATAAGTATTTTCTCAAATTATCCGCCGTATTGCCTAAAAAAGATGTTTTACGGATGGTGTGGTTACCCTTCCTATAGAGAAAAAGTTTGCTACATGTTAGTATGTCTATGCAGGATGGTTAAAAATATTTATAATTTAACTTGGCTCCTTCAGAGGGGCTAAACATCCTTCAGCTGGGCTAAACATCCTTCAGCGGGGCTAAACGTCCTACAGCGGGGCTAAGCGTCCTTCAGCGGAACTGAACGTCCTTCAGCGAGGCTAAACGTCCTTCAGCCGGGATGAACGTCCTGCCGTGAGCTTGTTTTATGCTGACCTAGAGAGCTCTCCGGTTCCAATTCGCCAAGTAGAGGCCTGTTGTCAAGGGGACACGACCACGGTGGAAACGAAGCTTCGTAAGAAACAACAGAAGCGTCTAGTTGGTAGGGGCAGCCTTGATCCCAAACTCCGCTCGCCAATGTTGTTAACACATTTTTTGACTTCACACGTTTTTATAAGACTTTTCGAGAAAAGCAGGAATGTGATAGGTGGACTCAGGTGGCGAGGCTCGCGTCTAGGACGCAAACCAATGGGTTCGACGCCCGGCGCTAGCAATTTTTTAATAGATTAGTTAGTTTTATGGCATGCCTTGGGTTGGTTTGGGTTAGTTAGCGAGCCAAGCGAGCGGAGAGCATTGCCAAAAGTAAAAATGCAAATGTAACCATTAAACAACACATGTAGCACCATAAACAGTGCAGTTTGGCAGAAGATCAAGGTTCCTTGTACCGGCGAGACGCTATTGGAAACGCCCGGTAGATTCCGCGTCTATCAAACCTACAAAATACAAGTAGGCCCAACGTTTTCCTTTTTTTTTGTCAAACTCACTGTCAAGAACTATAGGTAGATAATGACCTTTTATTGTCTCAATTACCGTTCTCTACCTTTATTTGAATAATTGAAACCGACTTACTTCGTTATCTTGTCTGATACCGCTGAATGAGCCTGGCTCATGGAATGATTGTTAACCCAAACTAACCCAAACTAATCGTGTGACAGTTAATCGCTTTCTTATAAACCTGGTACAGGTGGTAGTAGGAATAATAATGTAAATTTGCTTGAGTGAAAGTACTTTTGACACTTGTTCTATTTTCTATGACTGGTTTAAATATAGTTAAAAACTAACTAATTATTAATATGGAAATTGATGCTTTTCTCGGGCTATGAGAGGAGTAAAATACTTTGCTTTATAAAATATATTGATTAGTTAATTAATGCGCATAATAGACATTTGCACGACATTTGACATCGTCACTGTTATATGGATATAGTTTGAGTTAAAGATGGGACAGTTCTGACCAATTTCAATTGTTTTTTTAATGACAATACATAACAAGCATTGCTTAAAATTATAGTAATGCAAAGAAACTTCAACTAATTCCGTAAGTTTAAAGTAAAAAGATGCAGGTATTTAATCAAAACTAGTGAAATATTCAATTTAGAGCAATCGAACAAATAATATAGTATCATTTTATAATAACAGACATAGTATGCAACGTCTCTGAAAAACAATTTTCACACTTGGGTGAAAAGTGCAATTTTCAAAACTTGTTGCACAATATGCTATTACAGGTATACTTTGGGGTTATTATGTGAATAGTTTATTAAGAATAATATCATGTTAAATACCAATAATTCTCAAAAACCTTTGGAGTCATGAATGAAGTATTTAAGTGATGAGTAGTCTGACTTTAACATCTATTTCGATTTTCATTTTGCATGTGTTTAAAATAATTAAATAGAGTTGGATTTATTTTTAAAGTCTAAGACTTTAAGTCGGCTCGTATTTAAGATTTGTCATTTAGGTACTTCAAACTATGCAAACAAACAATAATTACAGATCTTTATGCCTAAGATAACTTGGGTGACAAATTCTTGAATTTATCTCAACTTAAATATTTTTTTCTTCAAACGTCAGTAAATCCGTCATTACTCGACTGTGTAGGCGGCCGTGAAGTTTCGTTTTTCCTCCGCCGGAGCTTTACTTTTCACTTTTCCGCCGGCGGAGGTAAAAGTGTTGTCATAGCAACATAGATACAATACAAACAGACAACAAAATAAGCGTCAACAACTCAAGATTTATTAAACTACAATTTGTATTTATCACTCAATTTGTGACTGCATTTCTAAAAATCACTAATTTAGGAACAAATTGGTTATTATTTAATCGAACTTACTCAATAACTGCTTATCAATACGGAATTAAAACGCAATCGGAGACGCAATCTTCAAAAATTATTATTGTTGACAGTGTCAACTGACAGCTTTATGTTACATTACCATAGCAACAACCTGTGCCTATTCACCGACACCGGTCTACGCCGCCTTGCGAACCCACTTATCTTTCATAATAATTAAATATTATTACTATTAAAAAGAGATGTTTTTGCATTAATTTGTCGACATTTGAAGAAAAAACAGCATATTTTATTTGGAGGAAAAGTTAGTTTTCATGGCTTGCTCTCTATTACCAGCCTCACTCCGTTCGGCTGTTAAACACGAGCGCGCCATGAAAAGTATCACTTTTCCTCCATATAAAATAATATACTATTAGAATTACTTTTTTAAGTAATGACCCTATACGCTGGAAATAAATAAAGTCTATTACACCACTGACACTGGTTGTGATATATCAGAAAAGTAAATCACTTACGGATAGCTAGTTACATTAGGGCAAGGGTGTAGAGCTTATTTAAGTGACTAACATATTCCAGCAGTTAATTTTCCTGAGGCATTAGGCACTATAATCGGTTATCCCTGCCTCTTGGCATTACGACAAAAGCAAAAAGGGCTTCAGGATTCAGGCCTAATTTTCGATCCGAGTACGTGACCCGAACTGCAATATTTCATATCTATGATTTGACGGCAAATACACCAACCTTAAATACAAGATTGATAAATGTGTAAAGACGTGTAGAGGAACTTTAGATAGTGACAAAATTACAATGCTAAAATATTAAATAAGTTAAATTCAATTACTTAAAACTAATATGCCTAAGTTTACTTCAAATTGATTGAAATTTGCCATAAAAATATATGTTTTTTAAATTTCTTGGCGGATTTAAAAAACCGTGTCCCAATTAATAGTGACTCTTTATCCATTTAGGCAAGCAGTATTTACATAGTTAATACCTAAATGTTGATTTTTGTTCTCCATTCATTTTACATGGCATGTTTGGTCTAAAATTAATATCGTCGTTGTACAACGAGGACAGGTAGCTCATTAATTCCAAAGAAGTTTTTCACAAACTTTATATAAAAAATTAATTAGCAAACTGTGAGATGAGAAAAATTAATTAAAGCTCTAGGAAGATAAACAGCAAAGTAAAGATAAAATTATTTTTCATGTAAACTGATTGCGTCAACTGCAAAACACCCTTCCATTATTAAATTTAATAGAACTTGAACTTTCCGAAACAATAATTAATATTTATACGCTAAAATGATAACTACCTTGATGAACCTAATGAAATAGAATTGGAACACACTTAAATAAGAGTAAGTATATTAAATTACTCCTCTCTCTCTGAGAGCGCTAATTGATTAAAATTTGGTACATTTTGTCGTTAGAATGATAGAGACTTGTACCGTAGAGCGGGGCTAAGTACAGGATGTTTTTTTTCGTGTGTTTTACGGAGTTTCTCGCTTAGTAAAATTACAAAGATGTGGGTTTCGCAACACAGAGCTCCTTTTTTGCCAAACGAAAGATGCCGCAAACAGATTTGCCCTAGCCTTCTTAGTTTTTAGCTATAGGGTGCTTTTAAAAAAGTTGTATTTTCGATTATCCCTCGTATCTCAGCCATCTGAAAATTACAGATGCAGAATACTGTGGCGTACTTGAAATGTGTCTCTGAATTATAGTTTTTGAGATATTGACCAAAGTCGCTCTTTTTAAATAGAACGCCTTATATAATTTTTCATCATATTACTTGCCTCGCTGAGAGCTTTCTAAAAATATAATATATTTTAAACTTATTTTTATAAAGAGGATTAAATAATGCAGTTTTTTACTTTCGAACATAGGCGACCTTGGTTTAAATTATTAGCAGAGAGAAATAAACTTAAAAGGAGAGACGACAGCCTCTCAATCGATTTTTTGTATGTACATGTCCAAGCACAAAGGGTCTAATTGTCAAAATTACGGAGGGCTATAGGGTTAGAGCCCTCCATAGTCAAAATCAAAACCCCGTCAGCCGATTTCAGGTGATCAGATGTCATTGCCATTAGCTTAAAATATTCTTCTCCCGATACTTAGTGGTATTGTTGTCAACGGAGCAGAGTCAAGGTCACCAAAAACGGATACACCAACATGAAAGATGCCGACGCTTATTGTCGCCTCTCCTTTTAGTTTCTTTCACTCTGTTCACCAATTTATCAACGTCAAATTCCTGCTATTGAATTTATCCATGCTAGTTCCCAGGTTATTATCAGTTATATAAAAATAATAATAATAATAATAATAATAATAATAATAATAAAAATAATAATAATAATAGTAATAATAATAATAAAGGTCTTTTTATTATGAAATTAAAAATTACAAAAAAAAGGAAGAAAAATTAATACAAAAGGAATATTAAAAAAAAAATACAAAAATAACACTAAGCATTACAAGTAAAAGCAGGGCGCAGTCTAGCCGTGCGGCTACTCTACTGAACCCTACACTACCTGTTGAAATAAAGAAAAAATCAAAAAGTATAAGGACAGGTGGAAATAATGATACTTTACATAAGCTATTCATGATTATTATTACAAACAAAAAAAGATAACGCACCAGTAAAACAAAAGATTTGACCGAATAATACAGATCAGAACAAAGGTAGATTAAGGAGGTTGTAAATTTTGAAGATTAAGTAAATGCTTTTTATATTGCAGCTTAAACCCATTACCATGTAATAAAATATATTTATTAGGTAAGGAGTTATATAGTTTAACAGCGTTGTAGGTAAATGTTCTTTGAAACATGGCACTCCGATGGTGAGGCATTGTCAGTTTATACGAGAACCTTGTTTCACGGGAGTGTACAGTTTCACGAAATACGAACTAATTTTTTAGGGATGGAGGGAGAGTATCATTTTTCAGCAGTTTTACCAAAAAACTTCCCAAATGCAAAGTCCTACGGTTAGTCATTAATAGCCAGTTCAAATTTTTAAAAGTGTGGGAAATATGATCAAATTTACGAGGTGCATAAATAAGGCGTGCACATGTGTTCTGTCCTTTTTGTATTCTATATATACCTGCTACATCAAGGCATGGCCCATAAATAAAATCACAGTAATTAAAATTAGACAAGACGAGACTTTCACAAAGCATTTTGCGCAATTTAAAATTGAGAATATGACGGTTGTTGTATAATACTCTTAAGGATATGTATGATCTCTGAATTAATTTTGTAACGTAGTCCCTAAACCTCAAATCAGTATCCAAAATTATACCCAGATTTTTGGCTGTTTTAACCACAAGCTCCCTGTGGTTAGTTTGGGTTAGCCATCAAGAAACTATATTGATGTTCTCTTTCAAAAAGTCAACAAAATTACCATTCCCAATGAGCACCAAAGATGATTTCGATGGATTCAACTACAAATTATAATCCAGAGAGAGTTGGTTTAAAATATTTAAATCTTCGTTAAGCAAATTTGATGCAATTAAATAGTCGTGGCAGTCGAAGTGAATGAAAATTTGCGTGTCGTCTGCATACGCCTGAATCTTACAGTGCTTTAGAGATTTCAAGATATCTGAGGTATAGATTATAAAAAAGAGGTCCAAGGATAGAACCTTTAGGTACCCCTGACAAAATTTTAATTTGATCCGAGTAATTATTATCGTAAAAAATTTTTTGAAACCTATTAGTGAAGTAAGATCTAATGAGATTTAAAGACGATTCATCCAAGCCGTAATACTTTAACTTTGCCAGCAAGAGTTGTAACGCTCAGTTCCCAAACAAATACAAACCTAATTTACATAAATATACAAGTTTACAATAATCTCCAACTTCGCAATAATCTCCAAGTTCACAATCGGTGGTACAGCCTTTAGTGCAGGAACAATGGCGGCCCCCAGCTTTTAGACAGTGGAGAAGGGTCGTGGTGAGTTATAATGCCTGAGCGCCACGCGGTTAACTTATCGCCATGCCCTGATGCTGGATCTTCAGTGAGATTCGACCAATAACCACGAATTGCTCTCCTCCCTGCTGTAACCTATTGAAAAACTTGGAAGGGGAAACAAAAAGAAATATCACCCCAATTAAACAAAAATAACAAGTGTATATTCCGTATTGGTGACTATACTTTTGAATTAAATAAGAAAAATAATTGCTACAAGAAGAATTTCATGTATATGTAGCTATGACAATTAATATATAAATGTTTGCTAAAGATGGAATATTAAAAGTAACGGTATAATGTTAAATAGTACTTTATGTTATAACTACGGCGCCCTATAAATACGAATACGTGATCACGTGTCGTTTACATGCCGTTGATTGGTGCTAAAACCTATACGGTACAAAAATATGATAACTTCTTCTACTTCGACACTCTAAATAACTCTAATCAAAAAGCAAGAAGTTAACGTGCTATTTCAAATGTACTAGATTCATGTAAGTAAAATATTCACCTATTAAATAGTAACCGTACCAGAGGTAAATCTATATGATTACGCGTCGATACGCTATGCTTATATGCGAACAGTTTCAAAAATATTTATATTATACGACGCTGAAAAGAAGTAAAACACGCGAACAAGACACGCTGAAATGAATTAATAACACGCCAAAACTATCCGGATTAGCTGGATAATCCAGTATACATATGCTAACTATTGAGAATAATTCGTTACTCCCAAATAACTTGAAGGTAACTATATTTTAAAACAAGTCAAACCATTAATACTTTCATTAAGCAAACTCATCCGAAACTTTAAGTCGCCTTAAATCACCAATCAAATAAACACAATAATAAAATGAAATAAAATAAATGTCCCAAAATACACTATATAATATCCTAAATTAAGACTTATCTGATACGGTATCAAGCCAACAGTGAGTTCATCCAGGATCCAGGTGTTCGTCGAATCACTGGAGCGTCAAGGTCGAGAAGACACACTCCGTATGCGTTGAGGCTTGAATCAGACAGCGAGACACGCAGGCAATTGACGGTTACTCCGGAACCACGTGTTGTCAGAGGAGTCTCAGTATGCAGTCTCGAAACCCAGGTAGGAAACCGGATCGTAAGAGGACAATGGAACCAATAATTCAAAATTAAAATTCCAAAAAGCCGGAAAAACAGAAAACAGGAAACAGGAACAGGAAAATCCAAGAATTGAAAATCCAAGAATTGAAAATCCAAGAATTGAAACCCCTGAAACAAATAGGGCAAATTAGCACGGTGATCAAGCCAAAATATGAAGGAAACAGGTACGGAACCTCAACAAATAACAGATCAAAACAATATCTGTATCAAATTTACTCAAACAACATACCTTTAGATGTTAAACGGGGTTCAAGTGTGTGGCAGCTCTCGAAAATCAAATCCCCAAACGTGGGTGCAGGTGGTCGAATCTACAAATCTTCCTTCATCTACAATCATCCATCAGACGAGAAACCATCGACGACCACAATCCTGCTCAAGGGCTTCGTTGAATAATCCCCTAACTAGGGCACTGTATATTTCACACTAAATATCAGTATCTCAACGAAAATTCCCAATTTCGAGAGCTCGGCACTGAAACCTACTGGTTCCTTCAAGATCACATAAAGACTAAATTGGCTTGCTCCGAAAATGACGAGGCTAGCAGAATTAACATCGCGCCGGCCCAACATACTATGTTGCCAGAAGCGTCCCTATTTGTGACAAAGTACTAGAAAGTTATGATGTCATACTACCGGATTCGCCAAAACAAGCGCTAAAGCGACTCATTATCGAAATGATTTAAATCAATTAGAATCTTTTATATGCTTGGTGGGAATATATAACACACGCGTTATGCGGCAGTCTAAAATTACAATCAACACGCGCCACTAATAGCATTATGCCAAATAAGGCATTAACTTGGCAACCGTGTCGACCGTGAAGGCCACGCGCTTGTCCAGAAAGCTGTCACTTATACCGCCAAAATCAGAGATAAAATAAAAGAGAGAGATTGCCGAATCAATGATATTTTTTTAAGACAGTTTTCACTAGCGCCGCCAGTATCCTCGGGAAGAATTACATATGGGTTGATCGGTATTACAGATAACTGTTTTTGTGTTTATGGGTCGGTAATGTAAATTATTTCCTTACCGACTATATGGCGCCATATTCAAAATTATTGTTTTATTTAAGCTGTGATCCGAAATGATTAAATTTGCTATTTTTAATGCATTTTCATTCCGAATCATTTTTCTTGGCGAACTTTACCCGTAAAATCTGCCAAAAATTATGTGTCGGAATGAAAATTCAGTAAAAATTGCAAATTCAATAATTTCGGAATACGGTTTTATTAAAATTCGCATATAATTTTTCCGTTTTTGTCATTATTTCAAATATATTCGATTATGTTTTGCCCCTATAGAAAAATGAAGGTGTTTCTGATATTTGAAACACAACTTTAGAGCTTACATAAGAACGTAGAGGTAAAAAGTACCTAAAAAAGATTTTTTTTTAGGAGCAAAATACCTAGGTAGTATAGGCACATTTAAATATTTCAAAGGTTTTATGCATAATTATGTAATTTTGACGAAAGTTTTGTGATGCGACTTTGTAATATTATAACGTATAATTTAATTTTTAAGCATACGTTAGGTGTTAAACAAACAACGTTCTTTTAAGGAAGATTGTTCCCTTTTTATATTATAAAATGGGGAAGTTTATTAATGTTAAATAAAACACATTTGATTATAATAAATATATATAATTTTTATTTTAATCTAAACCTCAAAAACCGAAAAAAAGTGAAATGTGGGTTCTCAGGAGGATTAGCCCTTATAGAACAGTTTCTATAAAACAAGGATTACATGTACTTGTGGATGGAGTAGGTTGGGTTATATGGGGAACATTGTGGGAAGTGTGAGGAAGTCTAATTACAATATCACTGATAATTTTGATTCGAGGCTTTAAAAAGGGTACCGCAAAGCTAGTTAATCTCCTTTGTGACGAATCTGCAAAGTTTTTATCTTCAAAATGGTCTCCACACAAATACATTCTAGTCGACATATCATTTAAATTCATCATAATCTGGAGCCATTCTTCACGTTTTTTCGAATTATTTTCAGGAACAATAAAAAAGTGTTTATTTGTACCTCCATTAGCCAGGGGTGTAGAACACTGATAACGAAAAATTTACATTTTTTTAAACTAGTCTCTGACCACACAATTACTATATTTAAAATTATTACCTATTATTATTCTGTACATGGATTACGGCAAAAAAGATATCCAGAAATTAGAAAAATAATCTAGGCTAGACTATACTTATTATGTTACGTAATATATGGGGCTCAAGAGATGGTTGAGGATTCCTTATAATACGAATATTTCGGACTTTTGTTCATTTTCCCATTGAATATCGATCTCTTCAACTTTAGTCTGAAAGTATGCGCCTACATTATTTCTATTGGAAGCCAAACAGGAAATAAGGACTAAGAGTTTTGCATCAATATCAGTGTGGTTCCAACTTATGACAGTAGGGTTTGGACTTCAACATCAGTAAGAATACGAAATGGCCAGGGTCAGACTTTGTTTAACACTTAACTAAAAAGAAAACAACATTAAACAGACGGTACGGCAAGGCCGCACATACTTTCTCTCTCGCTCATATGATTCTGCCACAGAACTAAAAAAAATGGGACATAGGTAGTTCCGCCACAAAACTAGGAAAAATTGGAAGGTGAATGTTTCCACTAGTAAAGTGGTTTTATCTTATTTTTCCTAGGAAAACTAAACAAATGCATAATTATTTCCCTTACTAATTGGTAAATATGTACAGAGTGAATAAAATCGTTAAAGCCGTTATCGATAAAATCGATTTTTTTCCATTTTTGTTCCAAGGGTATAGTGGCCTTTACCGATTTTTCCCGGAAAAAATGGTGCAGTATCTACGTGATTAGTCTTACTAAATGGTAAACATGTAAAAAATTTAAATAAAATCGTTAGAGAATTTTTAATTTTTTTTCTTCATATAAACTACTTACCCTTAATTTTGAGGAGAAAAAAAACTGAAAAAAAGTTCTGGATATATTCACCAGAAACTTCCAAATACCGATTTTGATCGAAATCGACTTAACGGTTTTGGAGATAAGTTGTGTGACAGACAGACGTACACACAGACACCCACATAGATACACATTTTCTTGGTACTTGTTTACTACTATATCCCCCCCAACACCCAATTTTGACTAAATTTTTGTAAAGTATGAATAAGTTAGTACTTATCTAAATAGATATTTTTGATTAAAATTATTTTGCATAAATGATTTATAATTAAAAAGATATATACACGGTTATTCACGAAGATGGTCTATTAAGTATCTGAGGAATGAGTTTTCCGATTTTCTTTAGTCTGTGGCCATACCATCCCTTAAGCTATACAAGCGCGCGTAACGCGCTTGTCTCTTTACTTTGGTACTTTTTTAGTTCCACTTTTTGAAATATGCACCTGACCTGAGACATTTAGCTACTTGAAAATCAAGAATGTTAGTCAAGTGTGACAACATTGCAAGTAAATTTTCATAATTAAAGTAAAATTAGGAGTGTTTCGCGTTAAAATATATTGGGATACTAAACAGCCAGTGATTTTTTTTCAATATTTGGCGTCAAAAGAGCTTTGCGCAATATGTAAAGTGTCACAAAATACTTCTAATACTATCTAATACAAAGAAAATTGCAAAATTCGAAAAGTGCGCAAAGTAAAAATTTACCGATCATTTTTCATAATAGGTATTACTATGCATTAGTAACTTTTGGTAAGTTTGGTTTTTGCGCCAAGTAATTTCAGTTGAAACTGCTTATTTAGACCCTACATTAATAACTTTGTACAAAATTATGTCAATGTTAGGTGCTGGGATATACTAAATATTTTAGAGATACCTAGAGGTAATTATTTAATAAATCTCCAACATATTTTATATAAATTTATTGTTTTTTAAATCTATAAACCATTTGCGCCAAATAATTTTAATGGAATTTATCTATGTAGACACTAATCTAATCATATTGTGCAAAAGTAATTCTAAGTTAAGTGTTGGGGATATACAAAACTGTTTTTTTTTACATTTTATGTTTTTAGGACTCTAGGGGTCATGATTCGTCGAGATTTGCAAAAAAAATAAATTCGAAATTTTGGACGATTACAATATTTTCTCTATAGCCCTATATGCGCGAGAGAGTAAAAATAAATTCTGGACAACGCCAATTTTACAAAAAAATTTGCTACTCACTGTATAATTTGGAACAAACATCCTCTAGCGGCAACTATCAGCTAAGTATGGTATAGAAATGCAATCTTATTTGCTTGGTCTTCAAAATATTTGGTTAATACAAAGACATAAGAAATGTACCGCGGTAGCGGAAATATATCGTATTCGATTATTTCTAAGGCCATATTCCAGTTACAATAGATATTTTGGTCTACATTCTCTCTGAACAATAAAAAGCAAAAAGTTTCCCGCGGAAAAAATCAACGCATTTTCTGTAAGCCTATCCTATATTAACTGCGAACTATAGAATTTCAGAGACATTATACTTACGCTTTAATTGTTTCAACTTTACTTAAAAATAAACCACACTATTTAAGCAAATATTAACAGGCACAAAAGTATTACCCGTTGTTAACAAATTAAATAATTTAATATTTTATCACTTTTGATCGAGATTCAAATTCAAATTAAATGTCACGCTGACTCACAGGTGGGTAAGCTGTTCAAAATTTTAGTTTCAACGATTGCCACCAAACGCAACACTCCTCGGGAATGCGCAATGAATAAGCGGTCTTAAAAACTTCCGTATCATTCGGCAATCTCTCTTTAGATATTTATTTATCTCTGGCCAAAATTATCCCCCACAGATTATGTGAAACGTAGACCAATTTCCTTCGCGTCGCTAGAATCTACTCCGAGCTGAAATATTATCGAACTTTAATAATGGAGAGTTCGTGTAATACTGCGTCAATATGCAAGCGTAGAGGGCTAAATATTGATATAATCAGCAAATTCAAGCGCATGATAGCTAAATCCTACAATAAATGCAACGCGAATTAGAGTGGTTCTCGAGTCGATATCGACGGAGGGATCCGATGCGCTTTCCACCGGTCGTGTACTCTATGGTTTAAAACCGGAGTGACATGACATACTTCTAACAAACGTCAATGTTTCATTCCAAAGTGGAAAATATTCCGTAATCACCTGAGCAAAACAATATATTATCAAATATAAATCAACGAGAAAATTACCACAGAATGACCATCAAGTGTACAAAAAGTAAGTTATAATTACAGTGTTAGATATCCCTAAATAACCTTAAAATATAACTCGGCATGTCCAAACTCTAATTACTCGGCTAATCTGTAAACAAACTATCACTGTTGTTTTATTTTAGACACAACCCTCCAAGAAAGGCGAAAATATATTCTTGATTCCAAAATACTTCGAATCAGCAATTAAAAACCATAATTAACAAGGCCGAATACAGTGGATGGCCATCAAGGTGTATTATCGAACTGAAATAATGAAAACAAGCCAACTGATTAGAGGAAGGGTTTCTTTCTCCATTTAGAAAGACAGCATAATAGGACAAAACCAAGAGGAAAATACCAATATACAACGAAGCTTTGTGGTTCCAGCTGCAACAATATATCGTGTGTGTAAAGTTAATTCGTTCAAAAGAAAGCATGTGCATTTGATATATTATAAAGACATAAATATGAAATATTTGCTTTAGAATACCTAGTTTAATGTTGGGTTCCATGCTTTTCCAATACTAGCCCTATTGTGGTAATTATCTAATTTTTGTAGTCTATTTTAATAAATAATATGATGTTTGATTATTTTCCCTCCAGAAATAGATCAATTTTAGAGTCGACTCGTAAATTTTTATTTTGATCCTTCGCCATTCCGTCAGAAAAAAAAATAAATGCGTATAGTTAATCGGAGCCCGTTACAGAGTTCATATTAAGGGTGTCGAAAGCTTTCGAAAAGTCAAAAAGAACCAATGCAGTACTTAATTTTTTGTCAATGACATTATATCATCTATGACTTTAACAAGAGCAACCGATGTACTAAAGTCCTTTCGAAAGTCACATTGGCTCTCTGGAATTATTTTCTTGGCGACACAGAAGTGAAATAACTGACCGTACAAGGACTTTTCAATAATTTTAGATAATAGTGGCGCAATATACTTATGATGCGTAGATCCTTAAAAGTTGTAGGGCTATTAGTTTTGGGTAATGGTTTACCAACAGAAATTTTCCATTGATCTGGAAAGTAATTAGTCTCAAGACAACAGTTAATAATATGTGTAATATACTGATCTATATGGGGACAGCAATATTTTAACATTCTTAATGGCAACCCATCAACACCAGAGGCATTAGAAGTGATAGAGTGAATTATCTTGTGAATATCAGCTACTACAATTAATCTAAAAGAAAAAGTTAATTCATTATCACAAATATTATTATTGTAAATATTCACCTTCGGGCTGCAATCTGACACAGTTTGCAAATATGGTCAAAAAAATTGGTTTATATAATTAGGATTGGATAGGTTATCAGGAATATCCCAATTCTTATTTGAGCTTATATTAAAAGACTTTATGGAAACCCAAGTTTTCCTGGGATTATTTTCTGCACAGATGGAATCAAGGTATTGTCTTTTCTCCCTTCTTACCATAGCAACAGCAAAGTTTCTTAATTTTTTATAATCTTTCCAGTCATGTATGGCCCGCGTCCTTTTAAATTTCTGTAGTGCACGATCCCTATTCTTCATGAAAACCTTCAAGTTAGATGTAAGCCAAGGCGCTCTAGGTTTAGTAATTCTAGACTCCTTGTAAGGAGCATGTTTGTCAAAAAGAAAAAAGAAAAGGTTATTGAACAAGTATATTTTATATCTATATTTTGCTCGTAAACAATGTCATTCCACTGCAGTGCATGCAGATCAATAAGAAAAGAGTTAAAGTTAAAATTGTTGAAATTCCTATACTTAATAGTTCTTGGCTCGGTATACACCTTCTCAATATTCAAACAATAATAGACGACCAAATGATCAGAAAGAAAGTATTATCAGTGATGAAAATGGGATCCAGAAGGGTTCTTGACGTCCTTGACACTCTAGTAGGTCGGTTAATAATCTGAACGAAATTATAATTGTCAAATAGTAAAGTAAGGGGATTATCTTCTTTGAATAGATTGACATTAAAGTCATCCAAACAAACTATTTCATCAACTATTGGGTAGAGAGCAGAAAAAATTATGTCAAAGTCATTAATAACATTGTTAAAATTAGTGTTCGGAGGACGGTAAAAAACACAAAATGCGTAAAATTTATTTTTTATTTTAATTTTAATAATCAGAAACTCAAGATAGTCAGTGACATTAAATTCAAAATTTATTAGTTCTGGAATTAAATTATTTTTTACATAAACCGCCACTCCTCCACCCCTACCCCGCCTATCCTCGCGAATCATGCGGTAACCTGGAATAATAAAAGCAGCAGTTTCATCACCAACAGATAGCCATGTTTCAGTGAGAAAGATAAGATCGAATGTCGAATCGAATCTGCAACAAGTGTCTTAAAATCATAAAAACCTGTAAAAATCGATCTTATATTATATTGAGCAACCTTAAATTTCAAACAATTCACATCATTCCCTATATTCATAATTTGTACAATCCACCAGCATGCGCTATTCCACTTTGAAAAGAAGAGAATAGAACGAAATACCAAAAGTGGCTTGAGCGATGTGTTTAAATACACAAGATTAATCAAGAAATAGAAAAGAGTACAAAAATTCTCAATTAATCACACCTACTTAGGTAATTACTAAACTAATAAAAATAAAAAAAGTAGATCAATTTAAACAAGAACCACTTAGTGAATGTTAAAAAAATAAATATGAGAGAAATCATACCATCGGCATTAAACAGGATACCAATAACTATGCTTATTAGTACACAAAATACCCAATTTCAAATTCTGTGCGGCAGTAAATAATTGTTAATTGAATTGAACATGTAGATTTTAGAGATTGTTTAGCGCATATGTTTTGCTACTTTTTGTACCTTATATTTTTTTTTATCTAAACGTACATCAGACTTTTTTAAATCGATCATTACCTATTATATACTTATAGGGGCATATTGTTACATATACATAAATATGAGGCATCTTGTTACACATAACAACGTGCCCCATAGGTAAATACAATTAATATTCTACTTAAATTATCATTTTTTAGGCTCAGTTATGGTCAGAACTTATAAGGAGACTAACCGATCGAGGTAATATACCGAAGGAGGGTTTCGAAGAGGCTGCCGATTCAGTGCAAGATGACAAGATTTCGTTAAGAGATGCCCCTAACCGGTTTAAAGACCCTTTGTGGGTATGTTAAAAAAAGTTAATCAAAACCTTATAATGCTCAATTAACTGTAGGCTACGTAAGCGTCCATGGTTTTTACCGAAGCTCAAGAACTAGAGTTAGCAAAGTATGTAGAAAATTGTTCAAAAATCTATTATGGAATGACCAGAAAGGACTTAAGAAAATTCTATCTATTAAGCAATGAAAATAATTTTCCCCAAACTTGAAAGAAATATGAAGTGGCATCCGAAGGCTGTTAAAAGGATGTCTAAAGCGGCACATCTATTTACCATTCGCACTCCGGAGTCTACAAGTCTTGCACTGGCCACGACGTTTAATCGTCCAAATGTAAGCTTGTTTTTTGACAACCTTGAAAAGTTCTACCCGAGTACATCCACCATGTACTCGGGTTCTTCTACAAATATGGCTTTGCGCTAATTGACGCATACAACATGGATGAAACGGAGTTGACAGTTATTCAGCAGACATCGAAGATCATTGGAAATAAAGGTTCAAAACAGGTCGGGGCTAATAACCATAGCTTTGGCAGTCAATGCAACCGGAAATAGCCTGCCGCTTTTTATAATCTTCCCACGCAAAAAAACACGGCCTTTTATGATGCTTAAGGTACCTCCAGGTTCCACTAGAGCTGTTTATCTCTCAGGGCGAATGCCAGCTGATAATTTTTTAAGTTTTATTGAAAATCTTGTGAAGTTTACATGGTGCTCTAACAAAAACCCCGTTATTCTTAGCCTAGACAATCATTCATACCATTTGTCTAGTCCAGTTTTAAACTAACGTGGAAGCAATGTTGTGGTGCTACTAAGTGTTCCCCCACATACGTCCCATAGCCTTCAGCGTTTGGATAGGACAGTGTATGGCCCCTTAAAATCTATTTTAACCTACATGCAGATGGTTGGCTCAAATCACATCCATGAGGAGTCCCAATAAATATTTATGACATTCCTGTAATTTTAAAAGAAGCTCTTGCTGCACGCCTAGTTATATCCAGAAAGGTTTTTTAGCCTCTGGCATTTAGTCGTACAAAAAAGAAATATTTACCGATGATGATTCTTGTCTTTTGAAGCAACGAATCGTGAAGTAGATGTGCAATAAACAGTATTGAAAAAGGTATGCCTGCTGAATTAGCTGAGCTTACTCCGAGAGCAATGCACAATAAAACTTTGTCTCCAAAGCCGCCGACATCATCTGTTGGATTGTCAGTGTGGTCGAACCGTACCCATGTATCACCAAATGAGTTAAATCCACTTCCCAATGCAGCTCCACGTAAAGGAGTTTTTCGACGCAAACGTAAATCTCTATCTTGGTAGAAGAAGTTCGCGAAAGAGAAAGCCGCGAAAAGAAAATTTCCAAAGTCGAGAAAAACTTTAGCGAAAAGAAGAAAGAAATTAAAAAGATAAAAGAACCACTTGTTCACTGAAGAAAAGTTTTGCCTCATGTGTTTGGAGCCATTTTCAGAAACAAAGAGCAATGACAAACGAATTCTCCGCTCACCTTTTGCACCATATATTTTCTATCTAAACGAAACGTACATCTGACTTTTTAATCGATCATAACCTATTATCTACTTATAGGGGCATATTGTTACATCACATATGAGGCACCTTGTTACACATAACAACGTGCCCCATAGGTAAATGCAATTCATATTTTAATTAAATTATACTTTTTTAGGCTTAGTCATGGTCAGAACTATATAACCAATCGAAGTAATATATCGAAGGGGCTGCCGATTCAGTGCAAAACGACAAGCGTTCGTCGTACAACTGGAAACACCTAGCACGTCGCTTTGCAAGGACTCCATTGTCTGGCGCACTGCATCACTTTGGAAATCACTCCCAGGGCACCTGTTTGCCCCTAATTACAACCTACAACTATTCAAGAACCTTGTCAATCAACATCTTCGCACACACATCGCTCGTCGAGTGCCACTGCCATAAAAAAATCAGTGCATAAGGTGCAAAAGGTGGGGGCACCTATCTTGCGGTACGATAATGGCTTTTATATTTATTCATTGTACCTCTCATTTTGAATAATGTTTATTATTATTACTATTTTTATGTAACTAGTTAACATATTTTTTTTGTATTTTTTTCAGTTGAAGCCATCCCAAGGGCATCCTGCAGGCTTATAGACGTGGACGTATCCAAAACAAAAGTTCAAAATCTTTTGAAACGTCATAATTTCAAACCAATTATAAACTTGTGCACAATCTTCATCCTGGCGATCCCGAACCGAGAGTCGAGTTTTGTAATTGGTTTCTTAATACGTGTGAAAGGAAAATACTTTTGAAAGGAAGGTTGCTTGTTTGGATGAAGCCCATTTTACCAGTGCGGATTTCCTCAATAGGAATAACTCAAGATTTTGGAGGCAGAAAAATGAACACGTCATTTTTTTCATGGAACGCCAGAGAAGGCTCGAATTCAATGTTTTTTGCTTCATTTTGAGAAGAAGAATGTAATATTTTATTTTCCAAGGAAATAGATACATGCAAATTCTTCAAGGAATAGTAATTACTATTTTGGAAGATATTCCCTTGATTTAAGTAAATGATATCTTTTTGAACAAGATGGCGCTCCGGTTCACAACTCTCGCGTGATGCAACACTGGCTAGAACAGCATTTTCCTAATCAATGGATAGGCCCATACGGACCTACTCGATGGCCACCATGGTCTCCGGACCTTTCAGTTTTAGATAATTTTTTTGTGGGAGTATTTACGAGGTAAAATATACTCAAGGTGGTATGACACAATGGAGGAATTAAGAGACAAATCAAGAGAGACCACAGAAAATGCCTTTGGAAAGTTGCGAGCCCGCTCCTTCATATCTGAAAATGTATTAACACTGCATAAGACACAATGGTTACCAATTCGCACAGTATTTGGAAAATTAGTAATTAGGTTTGTCTTTTAAGGCTGAAATCAGCTATAGAGTAAAATTGTTATCATCTTTATGTATTATATTTTCGTGCTTAATAATAAGTAATATTTTTTTTTTTTGGTACGATAAGGCATTTTACGTTGACTAATTTGTCTATGACTAATTTAAGCCAAAGCCGCCTATGTTTAAAGTGAAAAACTGCATTTTTTACCCTCTTTTTAAAAATAAGTTTAGACTATATTAATTTTTTGCAAAGCTCTCAGTGAGGCAAATAAAATGATGACGAAATATACGTCAATATCTCAAAAACAGTAACTCCGCGAGAAATTTCAAGTACGCCACTGAATTCTGCGTAAAAAGTTCTATAAAGGCTCGTTTTCATCTTTTCGATATAAGCGAAAATACAACTTTTTTAAGATCTCCCTGTAGCTAAGAAACTGAGAGAGCTAGGACAAATCTGTTTGTGGTATCTTTCGTTTGACAAAAAAGTAGCACCGTATTGCAAAAACCGTATCTTTTTGACTACTCTAAACGAGAAACCCCGTAAAACACACGAAAACAGAACACCCTGTACACCATTGCTAGAAAATTGAGCCAAAACTGCATTTACGTTACATAATAGTTATTTGTGTTTTAGAGCGTAAAGTAACGGATTGCCTCTTGAAAAAGAATGTTGCCGCGCGACGCGTAACGGAGCGCGGTAATCTCTCCAAAATGGCAATCTTACTTTGCGCTCAAACACTTTCTACAGCCGCATTTTTTAAAATTAACTTCACATTTTTCTCTATACTTAGTCTGAAATTTGTCATTTTTAACATATTATATTCGGGCATATTTAGAAAAGGAGTATCAGCAATATCTGTAACAAGCGACTGTCATTTATTTATTTCCCGTTACCATGACTATTCATAGCACACTCGACGAAGAAGTGAAATTTTTTGACATTTTGTAATTTTTTTGTAAATAACTGAAAAAGCGTTTAATTTAGCCGCACTTTACAGTACTATGTCGACAAAAAAAGATTGAGGAGAATACCAAATATTTTTATGTTAATATTAAAAGTAGGCCACTTTCAGTATCGAACCTAAGCAATTCGATTTTACTATGAACTCACATTGCTTTTAAAATTCACAAGTCAATAGGTTTTGATTAGTTGACGACTTGTGGGTGACACCTTGTTAAAAATAAAATGTTAATCTTTTGACGAGGTAATGCAGGGCGGAGTTAAGGGAGGATTATATTACTTAAAAATTAAGTATTTCGTTTGCGTCTTATAGCACGATTAGATAATTGCTTAACAACCGGCCCTTATGCCTGGTTTACTCAGCGATGTTAGTATGTAAAGGCGTGGGTAGTCGAGCTGGCAGTTGGGCAAAGGCGACACTAAATTTTCTGTTATGAATATATTATCAATTATTTTTAAGCAGTGAAATTAGGGTAATAAAATTTTGAAAAATACCCTATCTAAGAATATTAGGATGCCTGAAAATAAATTATATAAACTCAATTTGACATTGATTCTGCGGTCCCTTAGAGAGTATATGCGCGTATATATTACTTTATTGTTGATTTATTAGTGTATTAGTTTTGAGCGAATTATATAATTGGACAGGATTCCCAGTTTTAACTTATAGTAAGAGGGCTGAACTTTGATCAATTTTTAATTGTTTTCAGCTCCTTTTTTTGCAATTTGATTTCTTAGACTAGTCTTAATATTAAATAGTATAATGTATTTCTTTTTTGTTTATTGCAAAAATAAATATTATTATTATTATTATTATTATTATTATTATTATTATTATTATTTCAGCATACCAAAATAAACATCAAAGATCCAAATTAAGTATTTATTTAAATGATAAATAGATAATCAGAAATAACGTGCACAATGGAAAATTAATTGAGTTAGTTTTGATAACCTAATTGAGTTTATAGTATCGCACTTAAAATAATAATAAGATTCTGCCAAATAAGTATTTCCCAAATTATAAGATTATCAAGTCTTAATCTTAAGTTCTAAATCATTAATATTGCCTAACTAAAATCTAAATTCACAAAGCTCTGACTAAGTAACAAACATACACAGAACGCTTTAAATAAAGATTAATCCCCTAAATATAAAATCAATTGTAAATTAATCCCATGGGAGCGATCATATCAGTGGACAAATAAACAGTTAAAAAGGTATAATAAAGCAAATAAATTAACCTGTGAAGGAAATATATTGTCAAGGAAAATCTACAGATGAAATTGAAATGAGCTCCATTCGGTAATCTGCTTATGGACGAAAACCGAAAGTAGTAGTTTCGGTTTAGTAAGACGGTCTACTGTCATAGGGCTTACAGCAAATGACAGTAAGTGGGTAGCGTTTAAGTAAGTATACGAAATGCAAAAAATAAATCAAATAATTACTATAGTGTTAGCGAGACATTTGCTAACCAAGATAATATTATATACGGTAGTGAAGAAAGTCTGTATCAATCAATAAAATAACGATAAGCAACAGTAATAGGTACAATAATAGATAATAATCGATTAAAAGTCATTTAACGGGAAAGTCGATAAAAATATCTGATCTAGAGTAAGGGCGCAGCATTTAGGTGAATGCACGTAGTACACAAAAAATGAATCAGATAATTACTGTGATATTAGCGAGACATTTGCTAACCAAGATAATCTCAAATACGGTAGCGAAGAAAGTCGGTATTAGTTAATCAAATAACGATAAGAAACGGTAATAGATATAATTAAGGATAGTAATCGATTAAAAGTTATTTAACGCCAAGTTCGATAAAAATAAGATAGGTAATCATAGGGCCTACTTGTATATTCGTTTTATATGATTATACTGAATTCGGCGTCACTGGCAGTGTTTGAAGGTTACTTTAGGGCTAGTTGGATTGCCTCAATTAGAATTTTACTGCTTCTGGTGAAGCTGCACGTCACGCAATGTGATCATCATCACTTCGACAAAAAGGTCTCAAACGGGCAGGAATGCAACTGGAGAAACTCTTTAGGCTAGTGGAAGACTGAACGGACTATAAAGGTTCAGATCCGAGGAAGGATCCTAGTTAAATTATAAACAATTTTAACTAGGATATAGCATACCTTTTAAAAGGGTAACCTCACTTTACATAAAGTACATTTATGGAACGACAGAATATTGATTGCTGGGTGCTTGTCAATTTATCTCATGATAATTTAATACGAACATTCAACCTGATGGTGAAAAATTATAAAGATATCTTAACTTCGAGACTTGTCTTTTTCTCTACCTACGCGCTCAGCGGGCGGAAGAGAAGGCCACGTCAATTGCCAAAAAATATCTTCCATATCCGTCAAGAGAACGTTCGAAATTGAAAGACGACCACAGAGCACTTCGAAACTGTATCCGTCGATACCGGTAGAGTGCGTTTCAATATTCCAAAATATGAAATAATTAATATTTTAATTTGTAAGATATAAATTCTACGTCCAGAATAGCTTCGCTAGGTTCTAATGTAAGGTAAAGATAATATCAAACACATAAATTTACCAGTGAAAGAGAAGGAACTGTATTTCTGGATTTGGTAGCATTTATTACTGTATTCTGCTGCGAGAAATTGAATTTACTATTGTTACAAGATTTTCACTAAACTGTTAGAAATACGAATTGTGGTTGAGTCTAACGGCCAGCGGCAATATCTGTTTATATGACACTATAATCACTTTTATATTTTATTTTGCCAATGAATATTCCTTTGGAGGAATAACGTTTATTATTTGTTATACATATTCTAAAAATTTCATTTGATGTAAATATGATCTATATTGTTGTGGAGGATTCATTTTTACCTTGAAGTTGATTGTCTTTGGCTCCACAAATGATTACGCTTATTTTGAATTGGTATAGAGCCTCTTCGGCT
>JAEQML010058066.1:0-30967 GCA_016904865.1 Pissodes strobi
CATATGAAAAATTAAAGAGCAACAAGCGGAAATACTGTGCCTTAGGAACGAGCTAGGAAAGATTAGCACCAGCCTCAGGGTAAATCCCGCCGGTACCCAATAAAATTCTAGTTGCAACTCTATGACTGGAAAACAAAACCAATCTGAAAAACTAGCCAATATCCCATACAGTTCAAAAAGTACTGGCCTCGTAGGCCAAAAGAAAACTGACGAAACTCTTACAGCGGCTGAGCTAACTCGTCAAACCTCTATTATTTTCTCCAAGATCTCGAACGACGCGTCAGATGCGACAGTAATGGAATATCTAAAAAATAATTTTGGCGAAAGTGAAAAGTTCTATATTGAAAATATACCCGTTAAGTCGGGCGAATACAAAGCTTTTAGAGTGAAGGCCAGCCCCAAAATTGGCCTGAACATATAGTTATTAAAAAATTTCAGCAGATACAGCCATTTCGTTCCTAGTTTCCAAGCAGTTACAACAATCAGGGAAACAGCTAAAACCGAAGCTTCAACCGCAACAGCCGAGGCTTTAATCACCAACCGAGATGGAAGAGATAACTCCCAAACACACATTTGGAAAACCATCCACGTTAACACACAAGGCATCACAAACAAGATATCTCAATTGGAACTTCTGTTACAACAAGAAAATCCACAATTTTTATGTGTGTCGGAACATTGGATGGTGGAGGAGCACGCAAAAATTACTACCATACTAGGGTACCAATTAGCAGCCAACTTTTCGGAAAAAAAACACTCTCATGGTGGTGTTGCCATTTACAGCAAGAATGAACACTTCAAAACCATGGACTTACTAAAATTCTCAACAGAATTAATTTTAGATTGCGTAGGTATCTCATTTAAATTTAATAATACAAGCTCAGCTCATTTGTGCAATAATAATAACCTAAAAAAGTTCCAGCAGAGTCATAACTGCATTTAATGAAACACTTTGTTATATTACATCTCAACATCAATTTATTTTAATATGCGGTGACCTAAATGTAAACTATTTAAAGGAAGCACATGAAAAAAACATTCTCCGCGACTTGCTGGAGAGTTTTAATATACGGTCTATTCTACCACTTGAACCCACTAGGGATTCCCCGAATCATACTCCCTCCGCCTTAGATTATGTTATCACAAACCTCCTCAACTTTCAGGCCAATACTTTTGAGGCAAACATAGCGGACCATAAAGCACAAATCATTATCTCGGAAAGTAACAGCCTTAACAATGAACTTGTAGTCTCCAATAAACATTACTTTAAAAGATTTATTATCCGATCGGACGAAAAACGACACCTTTCCGATGTGTTTTCTCACCGCAAAAGTCATGATTCCAGTATATACTGTATTCGTTGCTTGGCAACATGCAATAACTCTACAAGAATAGAAAATAACTGTCCGGGAATATAACATTCCCGTCCTAGGCCGGAAATGTAACATTTCTGTTCTATTCAAACGCCTTGTTTGTCAGATCTGACGTCTATCAAAAGCAACATTTAGATGCTATTTCCGTAGTTACGTAATAAACTTCAAGCTCGCTCGATTCAAAACTTGATATTATGTGGAGTTTAAATTTAAAACACCGTTTTTATTTAGAGTAAGATTTTTCTCTATTTATATAAGTACGTATTATAGTTAATTTTGATCGGATAAAAAATAGTATGTGCAACTCGTAGGAAAAGCATATTCCTGGACTCCTGTGTTGCTGGCCTCGGCTGCGCCTCGTCCAGCAATTACCACAGTCGTCCAAGAATGTTTTGCGTTTCCTCCTAGTTACACAATATACTATTATGACGCTCCTAATATTTTTCAGCTTAACTATCAGTTATCCAGGGACGACCTCAGCCATTTACGATTATATACCCTCAAGACGTAAACGAATCATGGTTTTTTCTGGCACAATTTTCTTTATTGTTCAGAGGTTCTTAACAAAACATAAAAAAACACTGAACAAAATAAAGCATGGCTAAATTCGGATCTAATAAAGCAAAGTGAGCATTTAATGGACTTATTTTGGCTTTCTAATACTCTCGGTACTCAGGAATCTAAACAACTTTGCTCTCAGACAAAAAAAATATTTCATGAACGACTAACTGTAGAAAAGCATAATTTCTTGAAACAAAAACTAATAGATACCGCAAACAACTCAAAAATTATCTGGCATGTAGTAAACACTAGGTTTTGGAAAAATAAAAAAAAAATAACAAACCCTACCACAATTTTATCTAATGATACTTACCTAACTAACTCATTGGAAATTAGTAATGAATTTTGTAGTTTTTTTTTTGTCACCAGCGCCGCATACTTAATAAATTCAACCTGCAATGATAATTTCAGCATGCCGGATTGCACTTCCTGCGAACCTTATTTACAATCCCTTTTTGTCACATCTTTTAGTACACACGAGTTGTACTCTGCTTTAAAAAAATTTAAAAACGAAACAACATGCTCTGTCCTGTCTGATGTCCCAGTCTTTGTTTTAGAACAACTTTAGCATTTTAGCTATATAACCTAATTAAGTCAAGTCATCTTTAATTTATAAATTGTTAACGACTGGAGGCTCCAAATGAGAAGCTCAAGTCTTGTTACTGTAAGTTTATGTGAAATGTTTTAGCAAAACTTTTAGCTCTTAGTTTTAAGTTTCGTTCTGTTAACTATTCCTATACAACTTGTAACTGTCAAAACAGGAAGATTGAAATAAATAAATAAAATAAATAAATGACTATTCATAGCACACTCGACGGAAAAAGTGAGAATTTCCATTTTCTTGTACGCTCTAGAGCGCAAAATAGGTTCGGCGGCATTCGTCGATTTTGCAATTTCATTTGAATTTGGTAATTAGTTACTTTGCGCGCGGCTGTAGAAAAGAAATGTTAAAGACAAAGTCGGTTCCGATCAATATAATATGTTGCAGCCTTGCAGCCAGTCACAATGAGGTGAGGACGCGTGTCGCTCGGCCTGATGCAGTTTTTTACATTCCATTGGTGGTAGGGGTACCTAGTGCCACTGTTCAAAAATTTCTGAATCTTTGAAAACTCCCTATTAGATATTGCTATCGCCCGATTCATCGGCCCAGGTACATATCGTCGTATTGCAATATTATCAGTTTACTGAAACTAATTGCCGACAGTAAACGATGGCCGACGGTAAACAATCAGTCCGAATTGTTCATATTTCTTTACAACATTTTAATTTGTTCATAATAGTTTATAACCGCCTGAATCGTCGGCCATTATTATAAACAATAATATTTCCTCTAAAATGAAGTAACTGTCAATATTTTACAAGGTAAACAATCATGCCATATTCATAAAAAAAATTGCACTTTGAATTTACCACTACAAATTTTTCTAACTGTGAAAACCGTCGGCCTTTGATATTTTTCGCTACCACATAACATAAATAGACGATCGCCATGAACGCCCGCCAGTAAACGATCATACCATAATAGTCGTTTTTTTTTGCAATAACAAATGCAGTTTTGGCCAATTTATAACCATGCGAAACGTCGGCAGATAATTGTCCACTGGACTTTTCTGTCATTAACTATCGTCTAAAGCAGTCGGCCGACGGTAAACAATCATGCCAAATCGCAACTTTTTAATACCCTTTCGCGTCAACATTCCGAATGTTTCTGCACGAAAGGGAGCTCCAATTTTGACATCACGCATTAATACTCGATCAATGAAAGACAAAAATTCGAATGGCCAACGGTAAACGATCATGCCGAAAAAACTGTCATGAGCCGTTAGTCTAAAAAGGATTACCCATTTGAACGAAAAAGTTTTGCTAGCATGTTTTCAAGAAGAAAAGGAAATGAATTAAACCTTATGGAGCTTATATTCGATATTAAGAACCGAATTGTGTCTAAAAAGAAATATTGGCATTAAGAAGTATTCCAATTTACTGACGTCATTCTGAAGGTTACCAGCCTTAAAAAATCGCAAGTTTTAAGTAAAGAAAACATTTCCGATTTTATGAGAGAAGCTGCCGATGAGCAACTTATAATGACCAAGGTAGCATTAATCATTGGAGTTGCTGGAGCTTGCCGAAAAGGTGAATTAACTTTTCTTCGCGTAGAAAATGTAGTATTTCAGGAGCAGTTTGCTAAAGTGACAGTTCCCAACACAAAGACGAAAGTATGTCGAGAATTTGCTATAACCGCTTTTGAAGGTGGTTCTGGTGTCATATAAGCACCGTCGATGTTAATTTGTAACCTTGATTTTTTGGGTTCTATGGAAAGATTACGTCAAATGGGACACATTAACGCAAATAAATTTGCGGATGAAGCATGTTTTCGCAGAATAAATTGAAAATTAAAATTTAAATTTAACATACAATTTTTTTGCTAATAAACACACTTCCAGTACACTTTGTTCTGAGGTATAGTCGCAGAAGGTTAATAATAACATAATATAAAGCTTCTTTTCTTTAAAAATTGCAAATAAAACTGTTTTTTGCACTTTAAAACGATAATAATAATATAATATTTATGAGATAAACGTCAACATGACTATTTCTTAAAACACGACTGTTGGATTAGCCAAGGCCACCTATTGTAGTATAGGTGGTCTTGGCTTAGCACGACTCAGCTGGCTGTTGTACGGGTAGATGTTGCCAGGTGTAATTTCTATTTGGTTCTAAAATATAATAGCCTCGTGTTGAATATGTTTGAAAAGTACTATGGGACGAAAACTTCTTATCAATAATGATTCTTAATGGCTTTGTTTAATAAAATAACAATAATTTGAATATATGATTTACTAGAATTAGATGTTCCGCTAGAAGTGGGTCACTTTTAATAATAAGTCATATAAACTAATTTATTTAGTTTATTGAAATAGATTCACATATAAAAGGTCATTTGGATTAGTTTAAGAGAGTATCACGCTTAGTCCGTTTGTTTTGTTACTTTGGGTACTTGGCTTTGGTTGTGATGGGCGGGTTTGGTAGTATGAGATAGCGAAAAGAAAAGCGTGCGTAGTGCGCTTGCCATTTTACTTTGGTTAATTAGGGTTAGTTTTGATTAGTATGGGTTAGATTTGGTTAGTTTGGGTTACTTTTGGTTAGTATGGGTTGAATTTTCTTAGTTTGGGATAGCGAATATAAAAGCGCGCATAGCGCGCTTGTCTTTTTATTTTCGTTAGTTAGAGTTAGTCGTCTGGGTTAATTTTGGTTAGTATGGGTTAGTTTTGGTTAGTCTGGGTTAGCTTGGATTAGTTTTGGTTAGTTTGGGTTAGTTTTGGTTAGGCTCAGTTGTTTTTGCTTAGTCCGGAATACTTTGGTTAATTAGGGTTAGTCTGGATTAGTTTAGGTTAGTCTTGGTTAGTTTGGATTAGTGTGGGTTGGTTTTGGTTAGTTTGTGTTAGTGTTGGTTATTTTGGGTTAGCTGTGGTTGATTTACTGACGTGCGTAGCGCGCTTGTCTTTTAAAATTATTTCATTTTATGACAAATGTACTTGGTCTAGGACATTTACTGGGAAATTGACAAATTGAGTCAACTGTTTACCGTAAGTAAACTTTTATTACTTATATGTATATACATGTATGGCTAAACAGCCAGGGTTTATTTTGCTTAGTATGGGTTACTTTTGGTCAGTCTGGTGAGATAACCCACCTCTTTAAAATACTATTTCATTAGACCTGATACATTCATTTTTGAGACACCCTATATATGTATAAATTTTGAGACACCCTTTATACATGTAAAAGATGAATCAAGTCATAAAGTGAAGTCGAGTTTTTGCGAGGTTTTTTGGAGCAGATCCGAAAGGTATTGCTCGAGAACGGAAAAATAGAGAGTCAGAAGCCAGCGGAGTGTACGGTTTACTTTGGTGAATTGTTTTGCTTCTGTGTTGCCATATTATGTTATTACAAGTCGGTAAACTAAAACTTATAATGGACCATTATATATTTTATACTCATTGATAATTCATATTTGATGGTATTAACCTGTATATATATATTTTGATATTGCTATTAACATAATTTGCACAACTATATTTATTTTATTCTCATTGGTATGGGACCTCAGTACCTGCTGGCGACGTCTGGCTAACTAATACCAAACTCTTCAGTTTTTGATTGTATTGTAGTATTGTTACAAGTGTAGAACTACAAATTGTGGTTCGGGAGACAGTAATTTAATTAATTATAATACTAATAGATTATACAGCATAATTCGGTTTAAGAATTTAGATCGAGGGTTTCTCTGGCGTACTCTTTCCCCCCTTAAATTCCAGGCTGAGTCCGGCACGTTTTTCTTTAATAAATTAGGCGTATTAGGAATCTGTGGTTTAATTTACATGATACACATTTCCCTCAAATTTCCCTAATTGTGTTTGATCGAAGCGCAATCCGAATAATTAAAAATTGTGTAAGATATAAAATTAACACAACGTAGGTATTAATTTTCTTTTTAATCTATTTTGACGATCATTGGCAAAATAAAGACAAAGCACAACTTTACTTATTTGATTCAACTATGTTGAACAGACCTGGGTGGGTTATACTACACTGGGTTAGTTTACGTTAGTCTGGACTAGTTTTGGTTAGTTTGCATTAGTCTGAATTAGTTTTGGTTACTCTGGGTTAGTTAAGAAACAAATGGGAGCTTATTTGATTAGTCTGAGGCATATAAGGAACAAGCGCGCGGTGCGTGCTTGTTTAGTTACTTTTACAAGTTGTTATTCTAATGTGTTCCATTTGAGGTAATCTTTCCATTGAACCCAAAAAAATCTTTAAAATCGACAGTGCTTATACGACACTAGACCCTTTGAAGGTATAAATTGCATCGAAATGGTAAAGAAATACGTTCTGCTAATGCCGTCAAATGTTAAGCATGACAGATTTTTTTGTCAAATATGGAAATGGGAAATGTGGAGTGCAACCTGTAGGTATTAATACATTTGGAGTTATGCCGAAACTAATTGACCAGTTTTAATAGTTGCCAAATTTTTGTTTGTATACCTGTCACTGTTTTCGACGGTCATCGACTACTCTCCTCACGGATTCTGGAGCCGATTTGTTGATGGGGATGGAAGTCTAATACAGTTGCCGAGGGTTATGTGGAGAATGCCATAACGAATAAACAGAAGATTGCCACAAACATTCTTGATGAAACTTCCATGGAAATTAATGCCACACAGAAAACTTCGATGTCAGCCGGGGTCAATATCACTAATTGTTCGAAATGTGTTATTAATATCTATAATTAATGTTTTTATTCACATGTAATAAAATTGAATAAAATAAAAAATCTTCATTAACAGGTGGTACATCAAATTTAATGACAATAAAGAGGTAGTTCAAGTAGTTTAGTTTAAAAAATAATCTGTATGTTTCTTAATTAATTGCTAAATGTGCTTTTCATCACCAGTTGCGAAATATTTTACTTTTCGTATCTAGTTAGAAAAGTGTCACTTTATATGTCAAAATTAGAAAAATTTTAATGTATGTAACTCATGTGTAAAGAATTTTTTACTCATTTGATTATCACACTCGCCTGCGTAAAAAAATTTTAACTACACGGTTTTTGCATAAATAAATTTAATGAAAATTGCCAAACCAAACAAAACATAACCCGGTTAACTGCTGCTGCTGTTGTTATATATTATTTAAAATTCGTAAATAGCTAAGTCGCGTTTAGCGCACACAGTACAGTGTGCAGCCAAAGAAGGATTCACAAAAAGTCAACTATGTCGGATGCATGAATATTCAAGCGTGCCTACTTCAAAAATGGGTTTTTAAAAAAGTGTGCTTCATATGATGTTCGTTTTGTTGATATAGGTTACTTTTGATTACTACTTAGTTCACTTCGGTTAGTGTAGGTTGTTCAAAAACCATTTGGAACAGGCTTTCAAATCTAACGATTTAATTTTGTACGATTTTTACATTCCATGCCACTGCTCGCATTCCAAAGAGAAATTAAAATCTATGGCGATACTACTAGCGCCATCTCTTATTTACAATGTTTATCCACTGCATCAACTAGTCTAGAAAGCTAAAAGTAAGCGGCCTCGAAAGGCATCTGACCAATCACAGCGCTTGCTACAAAAAGCCGCTGTATTCCGGCGATATTACTAGCTCCATTTGTTGTAACCACGTTTACTCATCTGAACCCGTCCACGTATCCTACGCCGAGTCGACCAATCACAGCGCATCCTACAGGATAGCCACTTCACTCAACCTAAAACTTCCTAGCATTATAGCTAGGAAGTTTTAGGATTATCTAGGTGTCACTAAAAATTCGGATCTTTAATAATCCAATTCCATGAGAACTAGTCAGCAGATTTCAACCAGGATTTGTCTTAAACTTCATAATATTAATTTAGACAACCGGTCATGCTTTTACACAATATCTCTATATTTACATTACTGCCCTTTCTATTGTCGGAGCGATGTAGATTATCCCGCCAAAAGGGGCGGTAACAAGGGGCATTGCCAACTTCTTCAAGTTCATCCAGTTCACGTGCTAGTAGTAAGTAGTCTCTCGACCCTGGCACAAGAAAGCCGCGCTAAGGGCGCTCTTCCCGCCGGCATGGTGCCAAGTCACCATGCCGGGCAAGTTTTCACGTTTTGAGACATCATAATCCCTCTAGTTCTCTACTCAAGTGAATTGTGGTATCCAGCCATGTTCGTCGTCGTCTCAAGCCTACAAGTAAGGTATTTATCGGCACCCTGTCTGCTATTATCACTCTCTCAAGTAAGACGCTGTACTGGCGTCCCCATTGGTCTTGTCCATGGGCGTTCTACAATCGAGTCTTGTCTCGAATCTCATGTAAGTAAACTCACATATTTACAATCATTCTCTCAACATCTCAAACGCGGTACCATCGCTGTGCTAGCGTTCCCATTGGTCTCGTCCATGGGTGTTCAACATTCTCTATTAGAATATAACACTGGGTTGCTATACTCCGGCATTATTCTAATATAAGGATTATTCTGCACTAGTCTGCATATATTATCTGGCCTTATTCTAATATAAGGATTACCCTGCACTTGTCTGCAACCATTCTCTCAAGTTTTATTACACTAAAAATATATCACAAATGCTATTTCCTTCGCGGGTTTCAGGCTACCTATGCTACCTGCATAGCATGGTTTACAATCATTTTTGCGTGTATAAAATCCGCATTCACAAGGCCATCCGTGACATGCCATATGCATATATAACTGCATACCGTCTCAAACCTAAGGTTCCCAACCGTCCTTGTTTGGCCGGGATTAACCAGGAATTAGAAAATTTGTCCCGGCAAAAATTTTTCCTTGGCCGGGACTTAAAAAAATTCTGGAAATCCTAAACTTAACAATAGTCAGAAATTTTCGTTTCTAGGGCAACGCTACGAACTGCGACGACCGCAGCGTCGTTCATTTTGCTATTTACGCTTTGCGCACGAGTGGGGTGATTTCGCGACGATGCCTGTTAAAATATTGTCTATGCAGGTCTGTAAGCATACGCTGCCCAACTCACCTTTTTGATATTCAGTCTATCATAATTTTGCCATCAAACTTTGATATATTTTTAAAAGATTTTCGAATTTCTCATGAGTTTTTTTCGAACTGTATTGATTTGTAGTTACAATGAACTGTTTTAATAGTTTACTCTTCTGAAATGGATAAGTACCTACTTAGTCATTTCTTTAAGTGCGCACCAATTGCCCTTCAAGAGGGCGCCGAATCCTTATTTTTTAAATGATTTTAAACACTTTTGAGAAATAATTGGGCGTGGCACCCCGAAAAAAAAACCGCATTCAGCGGATTGACTGCGTCGCGTCCTACGGCGAGCTTTTTCGTGGAACGAGCCGCCATTGAAAAACAATTGTCCCGGAATGATCCATGCTTAAATTGGGAACCCTACAACCACTACATTCAAGTCATTCATATTTGCAGGAAATTGAACTACATTGTACATAGAAGCTACAACAGAGACTTAGTAAGTGTTTAAAGTGACTTTTTCTGTGCTGGAAGATAAACTGCTGAACGAATTGAACGTTGCTCGTCAACTGGTGAACATAGTGTACATATTGAAACGCCACTGACCCGGGTACACCCTTTTGCACCCAAAAGACAGCAACTTTGTTGGACGTGATCGTAACGATAATGATAATAAATATTATTACTGTCGGCTCATACCCTGTTTAATTGACGTTGTGTAGTAGCAGGTTCCTAAAGTAAAAGTCTTGTCTTCCTCGGTACCCGATAATACTGGTAATAAAACAATGATAGACCATTTAATACATTTATTTTCTTTAATTGAAAGGAAAATGTCGATATTTGAGACCCTCAAACCTAAAACAAGTGGTGACAATTTTGCAAAGGAATTAGGTATCAAAATCCAAAAGGCATGCCCTTACACTGTGCTCAATGCTCGGTAATTTCGCAACATTTATTCTAGAAGTCCCCGTACACCTGGTATACCTACATACCTTAAGGAATCAATACCTAACTTAGTAACAAGTAGGGAGCATAATCGGTAAGATTTTGACCAGGACGTATGGGGGGCGGGATAAAGGCATCAGTCGACGCAGTAGGTCCCTGTTTTATCTATATTTGTTTATTCGTAGCATTTTTGGGGAGTACCTATTTAAAGTTCTTACTAGCAATAGCCCATCTTGTTGTTGATTTATAATACAGAAGTTTAGTTTGATTTAATAGATTTATTTTGTACACCACCTATTGCAGGAATAAGTCCCAAACAAAAGAACGTATTTTACCGAACTCCAATCTACTGTACTATGAGTTTGCTGTACCCTTTCCCTTTACTTTGAGTATAAAAAAACATTATTAAAACAAAGTCTTGTAGCATATCCATTTAAAATATTGAAAATATAAACCCATTATTTACCTATGGACGAAGAAGCAGGTTCTTCTCCCCTGGAACTAGTGACTGCGGCACTACGTTTGTTGGCTCTTCATTTCATCGTTAAGACAGATACTAATTATTTAAGAATTAACGATAATTGCTAGGAAATAGGTTACGGTAATAAGGTTAAGATCGTAAAGACACCACTCAGCTGAACGCGAAGGTATATAGGGAAAACCACTCAGCCGAAAGCAAAGGTATAGGGTTAGAGAGAAGGTTTCTTCTGCCTATCCGTGCTTTTTGTCGCGTTTTTATATGGAGATGATCCCATTTAACTCTGTAAGTGCGACAAGAAAATATCAAACATTCCAATCCCACACACTTAACCACTGCATTAGACAAAGACGTACCTATCGGTCTCGCGTCGGGTGTTAGTCCGGATTCCCGGCGCGCGTCCCTATTCTACCTGCCTCTCGACCCTTATTTGGTACGAAATGAGCGTTTTAAAGCTTATTATAATACTGAGTGTATTCCAATTTTGAGGGTGAATTTCATTATTTTAGAACTTTTCTTTGTTAATTCGCATACCTAGGGTCGGACTGTTTCAATATTAGCTTCTAGGTGGACATTAGGGTAATATTTATCATGTTATTATTGCTTGTATATTGCTGTGTTTCATCTCAAAGTTATCTCAGCTAACCGAGCTCATACGTAGCAGTTCTGCAGGGACTTTAATGAACATTTTACTGTGCATAGCTTCAAGGTTATGTTCATCATATACTTGTTTAGTAATTATTACAACTGTTTAGGCAATGCTTTAGTTTTTAAGAGTATTATTATTGTTATATTCCTGCAAGGTCGATACGTAGCGTCGACTGATATTATCCATATCGTAGCATTGACTAGAGTTTCCAGTTATTTTCAGGTAAAATAACTTATTAAAATATTCATTAATGCTAAAGGTTTTTGTTTTCTTTAGAAGGTCGCTTTAGAGCTAGCCCCTGTGGTAAATTAGAATGCCTACGAGCACATCTCTGTTGACCAAGATGGAATCTGAAACATAGGTAGTGTGCAGCCAAAGAAGTATTTTAATAGATTATTTTTTTATTGCAGACATTAATACTGAGCAGATGATATTTTTGACTGAAAATGCTCTGATCTTGCTAAAGGCAGTAGGTATTAAAGTCAGTAACGGCACTTTTGATGCTTGTCCAGCTAATTTTAGCACAGAAGAAAAAACATTCAGAATCCCATTTCTAATATTTTTCATCTGTACGCGCACCCTCGACGCGCATCGTAAATCAGCCATTATTTGGCGGGAATCAGTGTCGCCCGACCATCGCTTTAAGTTTATTATTACATTATTTGACCGGTGCCTGTGTGGAGCGTGTTTTGTATTGTGACATTGCCTTCTGCTGCGTGCTAGTTTTTTGTTTTTATTTGGTTCTGTGTGTTTGTATTACAAGTATTTTGAGAATATTTGGACGAAATGAATGGGGAAGACATGTTTGCTTTGTACCGAATTGTAAACATAAATCTTATAACTGCAGTCTCACTTTTTTCTTTCCCGAAGAAAAGACAAAGGTAGGTAGGTAACTGATAAAAACATCTATTGTGGGCGTTACAATTTGTATTGTTTGCGTTAGTTGGGTTTTCAGGACATGCATTTCTACACATCGAAGAAAGCCCCTTTATTTAACTATGTTCCAGGTTCCAGTATAGCTAGAGGGTTGAAATTTTCAGGACATGTAGCCAGGGTAAAATGAGGATTTTGGACGAAAACTGGATCGCCGCAATCCAAATTTTCCTCATGAGGAGCTAACTTTTACCATATGGGGGACCGAAGCTCTAATTTAAAGGGGGATTTTGGAACAAAATTCCGATATCCCTGCAACGGGGCCTCGGATCTAAATACTCCACACCTCCTCGAATACCCAAAAGTTTTCGAAAAAATGGGACAATTTGAAAAAACTTAAAAAAAAATCATAAAGTTAGTAAAAATAAGTATTATAAAACGAAATAAGAAAAGAAATAATAAAAACAAAGAGTTAGAGAAACAGGAGTTCAGCTACGAGGTCGGGCATCACAAAAGTAGGAAGAAAGAAATTCTTTATGAAAAAAAAACATTTTTTTTTAAATGGAAAAAAATTTTCGGAAAGTTAATAAAAGCATTGTTAAATGAAATAAGAAGAAAAAAACAAAAGATTGTTCGGAAACTTAATAGAAGTATTATAAAACCAAATAAGAAAAAAAAATAAAAAAATGTTCGGGTAGTTAATAATAGTGTCACGACTAACAACCGTCCGAACGTTTTTGTGCTACCCTATAGAACTAGCCGCCGTGCCGCTCGCTTCTTTGTCTGTATGACTCATCGCCCGGCCGATAGCGAAGATTCAGGATCACTGGAATTATCTCGATGGCCTCGTCGAGATCATATAGAGTGGCCTCGGAATACTTCCCGAATATTCGTGATAGATTCGAGATTATATATAAGCAGACCTAAGGCGAATGTTAGTCAGTCGGTTAGTTAGTTCAGTTAATCATTGAGTGTTGAATAGATATTAGTGGTAAGATTATAAGAGTAGTATAGAGTGTTAAATTGTATACAGTGGTAGTGAATAAAGAGAGTATTAGTTGAAAATAGCAAAGTTGTAATTCTGTTAAGAACCCACGGGAAAAACGTAACATTTGGTGTCAGAAGTTGGATTGTGAAGGGACCGGACTGGCGAAGTATTTTTCGAAGAAAGAAGTACAAGTACGTAAGTACGTCAACGAGACCGTTTGATTGGTGGATTCTCGTAAATTTTATAACATTCTATGGTCAATACAAGGCAACAAACGGCGGAAATGGAGCAAATAAATAAAATGTTGGCCGATTTTACGGACAATTTAAATGCTGAGAGGCGAGCGGATCGGGAAGAGGAAGAACGTAAAAAGCAGATAGAACAGGCCCGGCTTCAGAAAATTTTTCAAGATCAAGAAGACAAAAGGCAAGCAGAACAGGATTGGCTTCAGAAAATTTTACAAGACCAGGAAGATAAAAGGCAAGCAGAACAGCACCGTCTTCAGAAAATTTTAAAAGACCAGGAAGACAAAAGGCAAAAAGAACAGGACGACCGGCTTCAGAAAATTTTGCAAGACCAAGAAGACAAAAGACAAGCGGAGCAGGACCGGCTCCAGAAAATTTTACAAGACCAAGAAAATAAAAGATAAGCGAAACGGGAACAGGATGAACGTAGAAGGCAAGCAGAACAGGACCGGCTTCAGAAAATTTTACAAGATCAAGAAGACAGAAGGCAAGCAGAACAGGACCGGCTCCAGAAAATTTTACAAGACCAAGAAGATAAAAGGCAAATAGAACAGGACCGGCTTCAGAAAATTTTGGACGGGCAAAATGAGAAATTTGAAAAAGAAGTAGACAATATACAAAAGGAAATGAAGAATCTTCAGGCAGAAGTTACCAGACTAAAAAATCAAGGACCCACCGAGAGCAGGGTATTCGCCACAGGACAAAATATAAAACCTTCAACGTATGACGGTCAAACATATTGGACAATGTACAAAAGACAATTTGAAGCCGCTGCTGTTGCCAACGGTTAGAATAATGAAGAAATGGCTACATCACTAGTGGTAACGCTTCGTGGATCTGCCCTGGAACTATTACAGGCTATTCCCATCAGCCAGCAGGGGAAATATGACATACTGGCAGCTGCCCTAGAGAGACGATTTGGAGACCAACATAGAAGACAACTGTATCAGGCACAAGTTAAGTCCCGACATCAGAAGCCTGGTGAAAACCTGCAAGAGTTTGAGGCAGACATTAGACGTCTCATTCAATTGGCCTACCCGGTAGCGACAGATAAATTTCAAGAGAAACTTGTTGCTGAATATTTCGTGGATGGTGTCAGAGATCCAGAAATTCAGAAGATGTTACGTCTAGCCAAATTTGATAGCAGCCGTGAAATTTTGGGTAGAGCTCTGGAAATCGATGCGGCCTGTAACATTTTTAAGCCAGCAATCAGGGACGTATCCATCAAGGAAGAAAATTTGGCGAACAGTTGTGAACTAACTGAAATGGGCGGTGTTTTGAAGAAATTAACCGAAGTTCTTCAGGCCACGGGGATATTCCGGGAGTCACTAGAAGTTAGGCCATACAACCGTAATCAGTGCTATAGATGTGGCAAGACTGGACACTTCAAAAGGGACTGTCGAGTACAAAGATTCCAGAAGCCAATAGAAGATAGGTCACATAACCGAAATACATCAAATCAGTGGTATAGATGTGGAATGACTGGACATTTCAGAAGGGACTGTCGAGTACGGATATTCCGGGAGCCAACAGAAGTTAGACCATGTAATCGAAAGGCTATAAATCAGTGCTATAGATGCGGCAGGACTGGGCATTTCAAAAGGGACTGTCAAGTACAAAGATTCCGGGAGCCACTAGAAGATAGGCCACGTAACCGAAATGTTTCAAGTCAGTGCTATATATGTGGCAACATTGGGCATTTTAAGAGAGACTGTCGAGTACAACTACGACCTACAGCTCCATCCAGAGACAACAGCAGTTCAAAGCCAAGTCAGGAAGAGTTGAAACAATATAACTTTAAGGCTAAGCACAGGGAAGGAAGATGGCATAGTAATACAGATGCTTTATCCAGAAGGTCATGTGAGGATAACTATAAACATCGCCAAAGAATTGACCAACGAAAGGAATCACTTCCATTAGGCGAATCAAGTTTAAGGTTGATCAGCAGTGGACCACAGAGCAACTAAAGAAAGATCAGCTTGATGATAATGAAATAGCACTACTACTGAAAGCTAAGGAAGAACGTCAACCAAGACCAAGCTCGAGAGATATTTGAACTAAGGGATCTACTTTTAAATCTCTGTGGGCTCAGTAGGACTCCCTGGTAGTTGAAAATGGGCTCCTTAAACGAGCCTGGGAAAGCGCCGATGGCAAAGTAGTGAAGACGCAGTTAGTGGTACCAAGGAAGAGGGTATCGGAAGTTCTGGACGAAGTACATAATAGAAAGTTTGGTGCTCATCTCGGAATTAACGGAATGATTGACAAGATCCACGACAGATTTTACTGGGTCAACTACTGCCAGGATGTGAAATCATGGTGCCAGCAGTGTTCAACCTGTGCCTCAAGTCAAGGACCCCAGACAAGATCCAGTGGGAAGATGAAACAGAATGATGTGGGACTACCGTTTGAAAATCTCGCCAGTGACCGAATGAAGGCTCGATATGATCTCCAAGCTAACTCTGGGGGATTTCGGATGAACGATAAAGTCTGGTTATATAACCCGCAAAGGAAGACAGGAAGATCTCCCAAGCTAACACCAGTATGGGAAGGACCCTATACGGTCATCAAAAGAATTAATGACGTTGTGTATAAAATTCAGCGTAGCCCCAGAAGCAAACTGAAAGTTGTCCACCTCGACAGGTTGAGAGCATATCACGGACATGAAGTAGCTGATCGGGACGATCAGAATTAAGAGGGAGGCAATGTCACGACTAACAACCGTCCGAACGTTTTTGTGCTACCCTATAGAACTAGCCGCCGTGCCGCTCGCTTCTTTGTCTGTATGACTCATCGCCCGGCCGATCGCGAAGATTCAGGATCGCTGGAATTATCTCGATGGCCTCGTCGAGATCATATAGAGTGGCCTCGGAATACTTCCCGAATATTCGTGATAGATTTAAGATTATATATAAGCAGACCTAAGGCGAATGTTAGTCAGTCGGTTAGTTAGTTCAGTTAATCATTGAGTGTTGAATAGATATTAGTGGTAAAATTATAAGAGTAGTATAGAGTGTTAAATTGTACAGTGGTAGTGAATAAAGAGAGTATTAGTTGAAAATAGCAAAGTAGTAATTCTGTTAAGAACCCACGGGAAAAACGTAACAATAGTATTATGAAACAAAATAAAAAAAAAATTAAAAAAACGTTAGAGAAACGCGGTTTTCGGCGAAAAAAAAAGTTGAAAAAAAGGAAAAGAAGAAAAAAAGTAATCTTTTAAAATATGAAATAATGTACATTTAAACAAATTTAAGACCTGTCAGAATTTCACATTTCTAGAAATATTTTTAAATTTTTTATTTGCTCTTGATTGACTTAGGACAGAAAAAGACATGAAACATTTGTATTTCCTACTTTTTGATATCTTTTGAAATAAACTCTCTAAGTGGATGCATAGTATTTGACAAATACATGATAAATAATACAAAATAAGGCGAAAACCCACCTGTTTACGAAATTTGGGAAAGCGTAATACGAACCTGGAATTTCCCTCTTAAAAATTGCCGCCGCTAAAGGAATTTGTCTGAAAGACATCAAAGGCTGCATTTCAGAGAGAATATTCTGATTATTTTTTCTTCTGTGATTTTAATATGTGCAATTTATTGAATTGTTACTTTAACAAATGAAATATAAAAGTTGATTTTCAGTTTGACCCATATTCTCTATTTCCTTATCCTCCCCAAATAACAAAATTAGTTATAAACTGTTTTGGTGAAAAGAAAAAATGTATACAGACTTAAATGGAAACTGTATTGATTGTAGTTTTGTTTGAGAAGTTGAGATTGATTTACAAGAGAATGAGAGTCTTCATCTTGCAAACAAACTTAGAATGATGGTGAAATTAGCTACACAGCATACCATAATTAGCCACCGCACACAGCGAATCAGAATCAAAATGTTTGTTTACTATTTTAGAATGTTTAATATTTCCACTTCACGCATGGCTCTCTGCTCGCTTTTCTCGCTACGGTGGCGCAACCGACAAAAACTAATCAAAACTAACCCAACGCATGCCAGAAATTAAGAAAATGTACTTTGTACAAACATAACCTTAAAAAAAAATAAAAAAAACATCGACGGGAATCGAACCCGGGCCGCCATATCACAGGCGCAGACATGGGTAAACTAGCATTTCAAATTTGGCCCTAAATTCCCATAAAGTTAGTGGTTTTAACTTAAAAAAAAAGTGTATGACCATGAAGACATTAAAGCCTTCTTCACGTAATTTCAGGAATAAGTGATTCATTAAAAATGCCTTGATGGAATTGGGGTCCTTAATTCAAACAGAAAATAAGGATTTGTAGGCCTCTTAATGGCACCTAAGAGTATGTTAGGTTAGGTATTTATTAGGAATACCTACCTATTGAAAGAAATTCTAAAATTTGTTCCTTCACACAAACCATATTGAGATATTCTTGGTACAATAACCCAACTTCTCGACAATTTACAGCAGCCTATAAAAAAAAATGTTGATACTTGCATTACGAAAAGGAGGAGCTTTATCCCTCTACAAGAAATAAATGTATTAAATGTTAGGTAGTTCTGTTAGTAAACCTCGGGAATAAATTATTAATGACTCGATACCAAATCTTATCAATGCAGAGGAAATGGATCACTTTATAGAAATGCTTTTGAATAAACATAATTATGTATTTGACTACAATTCTTCATCACCATAAAGTTTTCAAGTTATTATCTATATTGCAGGATATGTAAGTTTCAAATTAGGACATAAATTGCAGTGTGATCATTAACATTGCATTTCCCAACTTTATGGTGATAAAGAAGATTTTTTTGATTCTCTAATACTGAAAACGTCAATGTCAATAGAAGGTTTATGTAACCCAAGGGATCATGATGATGATGTTTTATTCATTTTTATGCAATCCAAGAATTTTTTAAGAATATGCAGAACCACAAAATTGATAAGGACTAAGCAGGTTGTATCCTTAAAAGTTCTGAAGTATTTTTTACATAAAAATGTATTTAAAGGAATGATTTCACATGATGTGACACCTATTCAGAGCCACAGGGTTTTACTATGAAAATCCATATGTAATTGCTATCATACAACTCGGTTAAATTATATATGTAAACATGCTGTAAACGAAGGCAGAATTAGAAATATGTACACAAAATGGTTCTCTTTAAAAGGCAATAAATATTTTAAATATAGATAATTATTTTCTTCAATTTCCCAGTTGGAAATACTTCCTATACACTCTATCCCGATCGATGTTATAAATAAATACAACAGATTTTTTCCCAAAGCAAGTATTTTCAGAGAAGCTAAGAAAATATAACTCGTATACACTGTGTATATAAACACGTATTTTGACTGCTATTTTTATACATATTTCTACTACATTGCAAAAATTGGACTATGTACAATCGGACTTACCGCTGATGCAGTTCGACGGCTGAGGGGCAGAGGAGAAAACCCCTACAAAAACAGGTGGCAGCGAAGGCCGTCAGTAGCAGTAGTTTTGTTTTAACTGTTTTGATAGGGGCCGAGTGAAATCAATTTTTTATCGCATTCTTATTATCCGTGCTGTTGACATTTATACATATTTCATAATATGTTTTTATGGATTCTTCTGTACGCCACTTGAAAAGCCATATGCAACCTCCATCTCGATCAACAACCGATTTGCGAAATCCTATTCAAAGGTTTGTAAGCATATACATGTATATTGTCTTTATCTTTTCAAAGATGTTTTAGTCCATACTGCATCAACTTCTAAATCAGGATCCGATTATGACTTTATACCTACACGAATTTATTTCAGCAGCACCAAGTAGTTCTAATACCAGTGGCGGATTAACTATAAGGCGCATGAGGCGCGCGCCACAGGGCCCGGGCCCCGGAGGGGCCCGGTTGAATGTCGCACGTTCATTGAAATATCTTAGCACGGCCCTGACAGCAATTCGCAACGCGTGCCCGGCCGCCCGCGTGACAAGCGGGTACGGACAGTGTAAACTTTGTAGTCTCGAGCCGTTGAGCCGCGAGCCAGCTGAGGAACATAACGAGAAATCTGGCGGTCTGGCGCCAATTTTTTCATTTGTTGTGCTAGCACATATTGTAACTAAACGAGACGCTAAATCCCTAGTTTTACGATTCAACAGCCGGGGTATTATAATGGCTTTGCATGCATTACGCATTGCGCTCGCTACGGGGGCTCAATCAACAAGAACTAACCAAAACTAACCCAAGGCTAACAGAAACTAACCCAAACTAACCCAAAATTAAGGAAAAAGGTAAATTAATAAAAAAAACATATCTTTAACAAAAAGGTAAACAAAACATCTGTCGCGACCGGTGGGAATCGAACTCGCAGCGCAGGAATGACAGTCAAGCACCCTGCCTATTGCACCACCGAGGCGTTAGAGGAGTTTTGCTAGAACGTAAAGACATGGAACACGTATGACGGCCATAGGCTGGCTCGATGAGTCGCGGCTCGAGACTACAACTGTCCGTATACCCGCTTGTGCCCGCGTGCAGTATTGGCGGTCTTCAGTTGCCAGACGGGTCATTGCTCGGGACTCCGGACGAAAATACAACATTTACTCGTGTCTTCAGATTAAAACGGTAAGAAATACGATATTTTAACGAGAAAGCACATTTTTTGATTAAGCAAAGTTTCAAAAAATTAAATTATACATAGACAGTGTTTCAAAGATAAGAGGAGTGAGCAGAAACATGTTAAAGTCCGTTCAAGTCTATTGCGCTGTTACGTCATATCATTACATCTTTCTTTATGCAATGAACGTATGTACTAAATTGGTCCGTCAAATTGGGATTTTTGACATCGATTGGCGTCAATGTAAAAATATCATAACGAAAATAACAGATTTAATTCATTTATTGATATGTTGGTAGTTGGTTTGTGTTTTACGCTAATAATTGCTAATAAAAATCGTTTTGAGATGCCCCACCGGTTAAGTGAGAAAGAGCAAGCTTTAATTTTAAAATTGGTGCATTATTTCACACGTGAAAAAGATGCTAGGACGCCACTTTTACTCTGGAAAGCTGTGCACAATGTAAGTAATATATATTTTTTATTTATTTGATAATATTAAAAAATGATATCTCTAGAAAAAATGTATTTTTGAGGTGTAAACATCTTACGCGGCGATATGAGGACAAATCTCGGAAAATGAGACGGAAATGCGCAAACCAATTCTAGCCGCTAGGGCGATATTATATACAATTTTGCCATTTAAAATCGTTTTAAATGGATTTTAGACGATAAAAAGCATATTTTAAATCAAACGAACCGTCAAAAGTATTATTTTTTAATTATTATATTCGCAGTGTATTTGGATCCATAGCACAGCTTATTCTTAATGGACGGTTGAATTTAAAATGAATTTTCGCTTCAAAATCCACGACAAATTCGTCCGAGGCCATGGCTATCGGCGTAAAAAAGTCCGAATTTTCTGATTTTTATATAATTTTGCCATTTAAAATCGTTTTTAAACGGATTTTAGACGATAAAAAGCATATTATTATTTTAAATTAAACGAACTGTCAAAAGTATTATTCAGATGCCCCGACGCTTAAAACAATATTGTCATAGCCCTCTTCTAAAATTTGAAAAAGCTGGTTTTTGACTTTCCCAAATCAAAGGATATCGGCGCACGATTACTAGGTAAATAAGCTGTTGTATGTATGTTGATGTTATTCCTGGTGGCATTATATTTGCGTGTCGAATTTGTGCATTGAATTAATCCACTCCGAAGCTGCCATAAGTAATAAGTATGTAAAATTGATAAAAACGGAACGTGCTCTGTAATAGGTACATAGACATCTTTTGGCTAGTGTAACAAATAACGTACGAGTCTATATAAGACGTACGGATCTTTTCTTTTGACGTCAGAAATTCTGACGTAACAGCGCAATAGCCTTGAATGGACTTTACACAAGCATCTTGGGTTTTTGGTCAATGTCAATGTTAAAATAACATAAACTAGAATCAAATAACTCTGATGTCTGATGTAAACAAAAGCACCTGCGTTGAGATATTCACCAGAGACGCACTCAGGCACGACCTATATATTTAATTTTACTTTTACAATTATTGTAGCAGTTAAAACGCCCAATAATAGTTTGGAATAAGTCAAAACCAAAATGCTTTGCAAAAACGTTGGCGTTGGCCCAATTTTACACGCATATGAAAATAACAAGATAAAACGGCATAAATACACCTGAGATCGAGTACATCCCTGTTGTCACTGTCAGGCGCGCTTCGAGTCAGGTCACGTTAGGTGACATTTTATAACCTATTGACCAATCGCCTTTTTCCGTGGAACGTCATCGAACATATGTGGTCTTGTTTACGCCAGGCGTCGGAGTTGTTTTAGATAGTACTGAATATTTACAAGGCCCCTATTATTATTCACCTCTGAATTGACATAGAAATGTCAAATTTACCCCTGTAGTTGACATTTTCATAACGAAGCTATGGTATGAACCAAATTTATCTGTACCCTGTTCTGTTAAATGTTTGTATTTTATATGTGCCTACAGCTTTTAGCAGAGATATTTGGTGAGTGTTTATATTCTATTTATTTCAGAAATCATGAGCTACAAACATGCTTCTGGTTCAGAAAAACGAAAGAAACCACAAATACAAGAAAAAGCAAAAAAACAGTTACCTAAAATAACTAGCTTTTTTACCCCAACAAAAGAAAATGAAATAAGTGAAATAGAAATACCCAGTGATACAGAAGGAAGAAGTCATAGTCCGCATCACGCTCCTGGATGTTCTACTTCAGATATATCAAGTGACTTAATCGATACTAGAAATAATGAGATAAATATAAGCTGTGACAACAAAATAACTCCGATGGACGAGCTCAATCAAGGTCAACAAGTGGTAAAAGAAGACGTTCAAGCAGAAACATTTAAGACTCAAAATAACAGAATGGTCTCCTGAGGTTGTTAAAGGTGACAAATTTATAGAAACTGTAATCAGGAATAAACCAAAGAGTGACGATATTGTAGATATTAGAGATTCGGGGAAAATATATGTAGACGGCAATCGTTCCTACTACCGATGTTTAAAAGAATCAGATTTTTATCGTCTTAAAGCTAACGGAAACAAAGGGAACCGTGAATGGCTGATATATGCCTCCAGTACGAACTCTCTCTACTGTTATCCATGCAAGATATTTTCTACAGAAATATCGTCATTGGGAAATTCTGGCTATAGTGATTGGAAAAATCTCAAAAGGGCCCTGAAAAGTCACGAGGAATCGAAACCACATTTATCTGCTATTGTAAAATTAGCCACAAGATCATCTCTTATTGGGACAATAGACACGACTTTAAGAAAAAACATACAAGATGAAGAAAACTACTGGGTAAAGGTCCTTAGGCGAATACTTTCAACTGTCAAACTTCTTGCAAAACAAGGACTAGCTTTTCGCGGATCTGAGGAAATTTTGGAAAGTCGGTATAGGGGTAACTATTTAAGCTCTCTTATGTACCTTGCCGAATTTGATGACTTCTTGGCAGAACATTTAAGGCGTTATGGAAATCAAGGGAAAGGTTCTAAAAGTTATTTATCCCACCACATATGTGATGAATTTATTCAGATATTGAGGGCTACGTTAATTGAAGGATTTATATCTCAAATTAAAGAAGTTAGATATTTTTCAATTATCGTGGATTCTAAACCCGACATAAGTCATTGTGACCAACTTAGTTTTATTCTAAGGTATGTGCATGGCGGGAAAATAGTAGAGAAATTTTTAGGATTTCTTGAAATAAAGAAACATAGTGCTGAAGATTTAAAAGAAAGAGTATTAGATAACCTTAAAGAGCTAGATCTTGACATCAAAAATTGTCGCGGCCAAAGCTACGACAATGCCAGCAATATGGCAGGTAAATATAATGGCTTGCAAGCAAAAATAAAAGTTGTGTCTCCCTCTGCCTATTATATACCCTGTACAAACCTTTCACTTAATTTGGTAGTTAATTTTGCCTGTGAACATTGTTTGCAAGCTGCGGACTATTTTAGCTTTGTTCAAAATATATACAAATTTTTTTCCGCATCAACTCATAGATGGCAGAAACTGAAGGAAGTTTGTAGTACTGTTCCAAAACGATTAAGCGATACCAGGTGGTCAGCACGTCATGATGCCTTAAAAGCCTTAAACGATAATTTTGAAGCCATTAAAAATATTTTAGAAAATTTCTCACAGGATGCAAACGAAAAAGCAATGACTAGAAATGAAGCTTTGTCATTGTCAAGGAAAATGGAACATTTTGAGACTCTAGTCTTAACACTCATGTGGAGCAAACTGTTGGAGAGAGTAAACGCAACAAGCAAAACTTTGCAAAACCCAACATTAAATCTTAGTATTGCAGTTGAACTTTTAAAATCGCTTCTAACATTTGTTGAAGAGCTTCGAAGAAAATATGACGAGTTGGAAAACGAGACCAAGTTAATGTCTAAAAAGGATGCGCAATATAAAGATGAGACAAGGAGAACTTTAAAAAGAAAAATTTTTGCAGATGAGAGTGGGAAAAATGAGATACAATTAAGAGGTAGAGAAAATTTTAAAATAAAATTTATTTTATGTCATTTGTGATTCTTTAACACAGCAGTTGAGAAGAAGATTGGGGTCCTATGTGGAAATTGAGTCGAATTTTAAATGTTTTTTCACAGACGATGACGATCTTATTCATAAATCTTTAACAGTACTTTCAAAAAAATATGAAAAAGACATTGACATGACCAACTAACCCAAACTAACCATACCTGTATCTAACGCATCCGCAGAGAGGTCGTTCTCTGCTTTAAAACGAGTAAAAAATTACTTAAGGTCAACAATGGGACAAGCTAGATTAGATGCACTTGCAATATTATATATAGAGAGTGATGCATTGGAAAATATAGATTGTGAACTTTGTCAAAGATTTTGCTGCCAATAAGTCGCGCAAGAAATATATCGCGTAGGATCTTTGAAATTTTAACTTTTTTTAGTTTGATGTTTTTTTTTATAGTTTATGAAAGGCTGTTTCACTATTAAAATGTTTCAGTTTTGTATTTTTTAACTTGAAATAAAGATTTATTTTTCTGAACACGTTTTTTTTTCTAAAAAGGGCCCGAAAATTGTTAATGCCTCAGGCCCGAAAATGTTTTGATCCGGCACTGTCCAATACACACTTATAAATTCTAAGCTTCTTCTCTGAGGTAATTATCGGTTTAAGTAATAAGTTTAGTTCAACTTAAGTGAAGTTGAAACACCCCTTCAAAGTACTTGGAAAAAATTACTGATATTTATAACGTAAATTGTCAGTTGCTGGGCTGGAAATGCAAGACATACATGGGCTCACTGCTAATCTGTGAGAGGGAGGAAAGTGTTGACAAATTAATCCATCTTACGCCCAACTATCCCATCACGTAGAGCAAGTTAAGATATGCACTTTTTATGTTCATGTATTTTTCTAAAAAATGTAATTATTTTTTTGGAGAAAACATTTTATGCTTTTCAATATTAAATGATTCCAATAAAGGATCATCGAAGTTTTTCATTTACTTTTTTTTGCTTAGTCTTAGTCTATGTATAGCTTGTCTTGCTCCTTGTTTCCCTATGAAAATGCATCTTTAAATTTCAGTCGTAGCATACAATTTTACATATTATATATAATTATAGTATGAAGTATAATTCTTGTTTTTAGCTAATAAGAGGAGCTAATTCTGTTGAAAACTTCTGAAACATATCCAGTAGGTAAAATGCAAGTGCAGGAACAAGTATACACAACTCATTATCAGCTTTTTTTATTAATAATAATACGGCGATCGAATAAACGGGTCACGCATAATTGAATAGATGATGCCAGATTTTCGACGAACAAACATTTCCAAAAGCAAAGCCTTTCGACAACTTTTGCTTTGACAAATGGTGTTTACTTTACCCAAATGAGGTAGAGTTATAAATTTAGTTTTCCGATATTTTTAGATAGAGACAATATTTTGATATGATTTAATTTAAGTATCGCTTTATGCGTATTTATAAATTCCTTGCACGTTTTATAGATCCATATAAACTCATACATTAAGATCGAAATTTCCAACTGATTTCAATAAATGGAAACAGACAAATAATATTCAATACTCTAAGTTAGGCACTAACTTGGCCTGGTATACAGAGTGTCTCAAAATAATGGAATATTAAAATTATATATCTGTGATTCGTAATTATGGGGAATCCAGGGCAAAACGGGCTACTGGGGCATAACCATATATTTAATACTACTAAATATATGGGCACAATGGGGTACCGCCATTTTAGCTAAATTCCAATGGATTCAAACCGGCATATTTCAGACGCATTATCCCCACTATTAGTTTACTTTACTGCAATAAACGCGACACGAATCGATCGAGCGTTAGTTCACGCACAGTTTATAATTTATGTCTGGGGACAGCCCCGCAACTTTGAGCCTTCAACGGTTTTCATGTACTTCGCGATACAACCAGTCATCTGTATATGCTATGGTGGTCCAGACGCTTGACCAGGTGGATTTTTTTGTATAATATACATGAATACATTATTAACTTTGTTTTTATTGAATATTATTGGTTGGCATAAATCATACACGGCCTGAGTGTACCTAGGAATAATATACGCGGTTACAGTGCCGATCGCGACGCCATATGTCTGCCTGTCTCTACGTTCTAGCAAAACTTCTACAACGTCTTGGTGGCCTTCACTTCGGTGACTCGGGTTCAAATCCCGTCGGCTTTTTTTTATTTTTTTTTAAGGTTACATTTCTAAACAGTTTTTTTTTTCTTGATTTGGGGTACGTCTTGGGTTAGATTGGTTAGTTACCTTTTCTTGAGCCTCCGTAGCGAGCGGAGGGCCATGCGAAAAGTGAATTTAGGCAACCCACATTACTCTGCTCAGAGTTGCGGGGCTGTCCCTAGATTCGTGTCAGTTTATACGGTTGTTTGAATACCCGAATACGGTATAAACATAAACTATGGATCAGGTTAGTTTATGTTTGTCTTTGACCGGTGGAAAGCGTCGTGAGTTGTAAAAGTGGCTCTTATATTTTCTGAAGGTACGTACATTTTTCGAAAAATTATTGTTGTTTTGTGTTTACTAGATCATTAGTGCCTTTATATCGTATGCCTTATCACACGCATAGTCTACAAAATAGTTTGGATTACTGATATTTCTTGTTGTTTTATTCTAGCACGTGTTTTGGGGTAACATGAGGTTTTGATGATGGGGCAAAACAGGGTTTCTTGATTGCAGATGGCACTAAAGTACATAAGAACAACAACTCGACAAATGAAAGAAGCAGTACAGACGGTTATTGCTGGAACCATCTGTTCTAAAAAAGCAGCACAGCAATTTAAAGTGCCTCAAACCACTTTGGAACGCTACGTTGGAAAAACGAAAAAAGATGTAGGGTCAACGTTTAAAATGGCACATTTAGGAAGCGTCAAAAATGTGTTTACCGAGGCTCCGGAGTTGGAGATTGTCAAGTATGTAAAAGATATGCACCGAGAAAAATTTATACTATACCTTGAGACGGAAATAATAGTCAGTGACGTCAGTCACTCGTTCGAAAACAGACCAACGTGAGCGGCTTAAAGTAATATTTAATATTTAACAATAAATCTGGTATGAAATGCTCGCAAAATGCCGCTTATTCTAAATGCGGACACAGAGTTCCGACACAAAACGTGCACCGCTGCCAAATTCATTGTGGCCCGTATACGCGCGTTACGCGGAGCATTTGAAGCAGCTGTACTTTAACAGAGGTTCGCGATCGACGGTCGTAAATATACTGATATTTTACGACCGTAGGGCGGAGGTCGCAACGTTGCAACAGTAAACGAGCATGTACCCTGTGAGAGATCTGTTGCATAGTCGCGCTTGCGGGTTTAGGTTATCGTTTTGTTTTAACATTGAAAATGTTTCTGTTTTCCTAAATAGGGCCACAAATCGTGAAAAAATGCATGCTACATTTGTCACATTCATGACGTCGTACCCGTGAGAGATCGTGTTAGCTTGTTTATTTAAACTTAAATTGATTGTAACGTATCGGAATCAGTTCTAATTACTAAAATATATTGGAACTAACTGAAACTAACCGAAAGTGTATTGAACGACTATCCAAAACTAACGAAAAGCACCAAAACGGGCTAAAAACGTATCGAAATAGATTTAAAATATTGAAGTAAGTTAAAACTAACCCAAATTAACCGAATTTTAGTGACTAACCAACACTAACCAAAAACATTAAAATTGCTTATAACGTATCGGAACCGGTTCAAATTACTAAAATAAATTGGAACTAATTGGAAGTAACCGAAAAACGATTGAAAATATCCAAAAATAACTAAAAGCACCAAAACGGGCTAAAACATATCGAAATAGATTAAAAAGATTGAAGTAGTTAAAACTTACCCAAATTAACCGAATTTAAGTGACTAACCAAAACTAACCAAAAGCATTATAATTGCTTATGATATCGAAAGGTGATTGAATGCCTAATCAAAACTAACCACAAGTAACTAAGAGCACCAAAACGGGTAAAACATATCGAAATAGATTAAAAATATTGAAGTAAGTTAAAATTAACCCAAATTAACCGAATTTTGGCGACTAACTAAAACTAACCAAACCATTAAAATTGCTTATAACGTACCGGAACCGGTTCAAATGGCTAAGATATATTAAAACTAACTGAACTTTACTGAGACTTGACTGAACGACTAACCAATAGTAGGTAACTAAAAGCATCAAAACGGGCTAAAACGCATCGAAATAGATTTAAAATATTGAACTAAGTTAAAACTAACTTAAATTTTGGTGACTAACCAAAAACCCTAAAATTGGTTATAGTGTAACGGAACTGGTCCAAATAATTAAAATAAATTAAAATTAACTGAAATTAACCGAAAGTTGATTGAACGACTAACCAAAATGGACCAAAAGTAACCAAAGGGATTAAAAGGGGCTAAAACAAGTTGAAACTAACAATTAACCGAATTTTGGCGACTAACTAAAGTTAACCAAAAACATCAAAATTGGATATGACGTATCGAATCCGGTTCAAATGACTAAAATAAATTAAAACTAACTAAACTTAACCAAAAGATGTTCCCAAAACTAATCAAGAGTAACCAAAATGGACTAAGACGTATCGGAACAAATTAAGAATAAAATAAGTAACTAACCCAAATTAACCGAATTTTTGCGACGACCTACATTATTAACCAAAAACGTTTAAATTGTTTTAACGTATCGGAACCGGTTCAAATGGCTCAAATAAATTGGAACTTACTGAAAGTAACCGAAAATTGATTGAATAACCAACCAAAGCTAACCAAAAGTAACTAAAAGCACCAAAACGGACTAAAACTTATCGAAAAAATATAAAATATTGAAGTAACTTGAAACTAATTCAAATTAACCTTATTTTGGTGACTAACCAAAAACACTAAAATTGGTTATAACGTTTTGGACCCGGTTCAAATAACTAAAATAAATGAAAACTAACTGAAATTAGCTGAAAGTGAACGACTAACCAAAAGTAACCAAAAGCACCAAAATGGGCTAAAACATATCAGAACAGATTAAAAATATTAAGCTTATAAGGTGAAACGAACTTGAATTAACCGAATTTTGCCAACTAACTAAAATTAACCATAACGTATCGGAACCGGTTCAAATTACTATTTAAAACTAACTAAAGCTAACCGAAAGCTGCTTGAATGACTAACCAAAACTAATCACAAGTAACCAAAAGCACCAAAACGGGCTAAACCGAATCGGAATAGATTGCAAAAATTAAAGTAAGTTAAAACTAATCAAAACGAACCGAATTTTTGCAGCTAACCAAAACTAACCAAAAAGATTAAATTTGATTATAACGTATCGGAGTCAGTTCAAATGACTAAAAAAATTGAGCGAATCTGGTAGTAGTCGAGACACTGATGTGTAAATATATCCTCTAACGACATCGGTTGTAAAAAAACGAGAGCAGCACGTTGTGTTCCCGAGCGGTCACCCATCCAAGTACTAACCCCGCCCGACGTTGCTTAACTTCGTGATCGGACGAGAACTGGCATTTTTAACATGCTATGGCCATTGTTGCGTTTTACCTTGTTCTGTCATCCATGACTCTTTTTTTCCTAACCCTAATGAATATTTTACTATTTGTTTGTAGTACAATTTTGTTGCTTATTACTAGATTTAGGAATAATTTTAAATATACGTTTTTTGCATATTTTAGACTAAAATCATGCATATTTATGTGCATAAACTTTTTTTTTAAGTGGATATTTGCCTTAGTTTACTTATTACTATTCCATTATATAGTTATTATAACATATTAATTTACAAAGCAATTGTATCCGCCGCTGGAATTTCCTTCTCTCTTCCCTTACCCCCTCGAGGCGCGCCTTAAAACTAAAAATGAGTCACTGACTATTATTTCCGACTTGAACTATAAATGATATTAAAAAAATAATACCAGTTACTATAATTTCTAGTACTATATAGGACAATAACCTTGTTTAATACCATTTAAAATATTTTTATGATAACTTTTTTTTAATAAAGCATATTATTTGAGTTAGTAGTAATTTAAAAATAATTAGGTTCATACTTTATATTAAATATGTTTAATAATGTCTACAATAAGTTTCTTCTGAACTTCCACACTTTGTATGAAAACCCTTAATATGGATTACTATCTAAAATATTCATTTGTACTACAAAATTTAATATTCTTCCGTAGCTCTTACTATATTTGTTCTTTATCTATAAGAAACGGTATTATACAAATAAGACAAATAGTATTGCTGTTTTAAATATATGTTTTATTATTTCATAGTATATGGTATTTCTTGCTTATTACCCGGATTAATATTGTATACTATAAAAATTTATATGGATTATCAAGTTTTCTTTTAGCTCATATTAAAATTTATTATAACGTCAAATACATTTTTGCTCCCCTTAATTATAATGTTTATTTAAAGCTTATTATAACATTATGTTAGACTTCATAGAACATTATCATAAACTTCATAAAAATATTATCATACACTTTTGTATTTCTAAAAGCATTCAAAAGACAAACATATCCTTCTGGTTGCTTAATATAGGAAACGTTTTAATATAATCAGCGATGTCCATGCCACTTTTTAAAAGATGTTTTCTGGCTTCATAACGAATGTCCCACATTTTATAAATTTCTTCGAGGGGCGTTATATTGTGCTTACAATATTCAATTGCATATTGTCATGTGGTTTATCTAAAATAAAAAAAATACATATTCATACTAATCATTTAGTAAAAACTTATAAGACA
>JAEQML010058067.1:0-30963 GCA_016904865.1 Pissodes strobi
GCAATACACACTACATGTACCGAACGTCTTTTGGAATTCAATTTCTCAGTTATAAATTGCACTTTTTCACCATTAATACTCCTGTATCAATATTTATCTATTCTTCAAGTGCAATTATTTAAACTAATTTACATTTCAATTTAAAAAAAAACAACCATGATATTGTGGGTTAGTAGCTATGTACTTATCGGTCAAAATCTTTAGAGCAAATTTGAAGAAAGATTTTCCATCTCCAGACTTAATTGAACAGGCACGATATGCACAAGAAATATCCGGCATGATTATACACTTATTCAGTTTTAAAATTTGGAAATTAAGACACAATTCATAACTAAAACTCACTTATCGGAATTTGTAAACATTAGGTTTGTTCCAACCGACTTGAAAACCGTACGAGGGACCGTCATTTCTAGTTGTCAATTTCACTTTTGAAGGCGATAAATATCCTGTCATGTTGACAAACGAATTATCCAACTGGAAATTACCGTCCCATGTCCGGTTTTCATAGTCAGTTGGAACAGAGCTATTGTAACTGACAACTACAACAAAACAAGTCAGTTTGACGGATAAACACACTATTTCGAGCAAGCGCAGAAAAATTTGGTCCCCCAGCTGTCGCTACTCGTTGGTTTGTTATACTCGGGTTTTAATAAGTTGCCTGATTCAGTTAAAAACTGCCAAACCATTGACAAGTTGAAAAGGCAGCCTAAAGCCCGTATGCTGGGAGAATGCAACTTATATATTCCCTAGACCTTTTTATAGTTGAAAAGGTATTGTTTACTGTACATGAGTAATATTGGGACCGGTTGTTTGCCTTTAGTTGATGGAGTGTTCCGTGTATCTGTAGGTTTTATCTCTTTTATTTATATAATATTCATAAAAAACTGGAATTTTGAGTCTTATATTGTCAAATATAATAATTCATAAAGCTATTAACTAATTATCACCCTGTCCCAAGTTTGAACTTGAACTTGGGAATTATTTAATAAACATTAAAAGCAAACTATAAACAACGCGAGCAGTCAACTGGAGCGATTATGAACCTTAAGCATGCTATGATCAGCAATTTCTCTAATATAAATACACTGGCAAACCTTCAGTTCGTCAGACTTTTGGTCTCACCTAAACCAGCTCCAGGGTTAGTTACATGACTGCTTTTGGTTCAATCCGCTCTTTGGTTAGTCACACGATTGCTAAAGTTATAATCTTTTTCCTGCCCCAAACCTAGTACTTGGTTAGCCACATCGAATGCTAAGACTAGGGGTTTCATTAACCACAGTAGAAAAGTCGAGTCTGTCAAAGTTCTTCGAGTGAAATTTCTAAGTAGTCTGTCAAGTAGTTCAAAGTGTAGTGTCCAAGTGCTCTTAGATACCTTAACATTAAATAAAACACAACACAACATAAGATAAACTATATTTACATAGCAGTGACCAAAAAGACCTATCAACAATTCATAAAACATACCTCAAATCGAGAAAGCATGCGCACCTTAATAATTGGGTATAGGCTAGTCTCATTAAGTTTCTGACCAGTAAACGCGGTTAAAACTCTATCGTCGGGTCTTTGACCAATGCACATTGTTAATTTAACGCTGTTACAACTCTATCGTTAAGTCTTTGACCAATACACATTGTTAATCTTTTCTCATTAAGTTTATCTAATATACTTTATTGTTTTTTTAAGTGCTTTCTTTATCTTCGCTTCTCACCTAACGTAAAGAATCCCGTACTACCATCGGAGTTATACCCCTGCACGCTGAGTAAGGCGTGGCATCGCGATTCAAACGTATGATGACAGATTGGTGGAGGCATTAAGAAAAAATTAAAAGAAGTCATCACGAGTACTCGCGACAATATGTTTGTTTATTTTATTTTTTATATTTTTATTAACTTGTTAGTGTTGAGCGAGGCATTAAGTTGCTGATTTTAGGTAGGAGCTGCTGCTGCTAGGGCTGAAGAATGTCATTTTTGAGATGCTCTGTAATTTAGGTTTCGTGATTGTATTATTATTGTATATTTATAATTAGCTCTTTGTGCTAACTAAACGATTCTAACAATAATAATAATAACTCATATGTTACTTGCGGATAAATTGAAAATATCACTTTCGTTCCTGCGCATATTTATTTCACTTTTCGTATGGCCCTCCGCTCACTACGGGGCCTGAAGAAAAGGAAAAACTAACCCAAGACATACCCAAAATCAAGGAGAAACTGTTTAGAAATATAACCTTAAAAAAATTAGAAAAGCAACAGGATTTGAACCCGGGCCGCCGAATTGAAACCTAACCATCTAGACCCCTCAACCACGAGTGCTCTTGCGACAAACTGATTGGAACGCGAAGCCATGACGCGCATGCGCAGAAACGAAAGTAATATTTCCAATCTAATATAACCCAAACTAACCCAATCTATCCGCAAAATCACTTCCACCACTAAACTTAGGTTATTATCTACTCTTCCTGATTACTAATATGGCAACAATATAGATCAAGGATGCTAGAACTTTAGAAAATGCTTAACATAACCAAATGTTGTATCTGACTATCTAAAATTGTGAATTAAATAAAATAAAACCACAAAATATTTGAGAGTTCATACCGAAGTAAAGCGTTCAAGGCTGCCAAAACTTATGGTTTTGATTAAAGAATGATAAACTTCAAAATATCGGACTTCTATGTGTCTTCACGTGTCTTCCAAGAGTGCATTTCTGATTTGTTTTATATGAACAATTTAAACACTAAAACCACTCGACTTGATTAGCAGACTTATGAATTATGGAATGGCGTGATAAATTTGTTTTGAGGATTGTTTTACAGGGACACTGTTGACATTTATGCCAAACTTATTTGTCTTTGCGTTTTTGACCAGCAGTTCTATGAGTCTTCATGTAGTTTCTTAGATTATTTTTCCGATTTGTTTTATGTGAACATTTTAAACAATGAAACCACTGGACTTGATCAGTGGGCTTATGAATTACGGCATGTCTGTTTAAACTACTTTTGTAGATTGATTTATACGAACAGTCTGGACATTTATGCCAAACTCTTGCATCTTCACCATGTTGATCAGTAGTTATATGTGCCTTTATGTGGTTTCTTAAATTATTTTTCCGATTTGTTTTATGTGAACATATTAAACAATGAAACCACTGGATTTGATTAGCGTCCTTATGAATTATAGTATGCCCTTTTAAATTGTTCTTGTGGATTGTTTTAAAGGAACACTCTGAACATTTATGCCAAACTCTTGCGTCTTCACCATGTTGATCAACAGTTATATGTGTCTTCATGTGGTATCCTAGATCATTTTTTCGATTTGTTTTATATGAGCATTTTAAACAATGAAACCACTGGATTTGATCAGCAGGCTTATGAATTATGTTATGATCTTTTAAATTACTTTTGTGAATTGTTTTATAGTGACACTCTGGACATTTATGCCAGATTCTAGTGTCTGCGCCTTTTTGATTTGCATCTATATGTGTCTTCATGTGGTTTATTAGAGAAGATTTCCAAACTGTTTTATGTGAACATTTTAAACAATGAAACCACTGAACTTGATCAGCAGGTTTATGCTTTATGGAATGTCGTAATAAAGTACTTTTGTAGATTGTTTTATATGGACACTCTGGACATTTATGCCAAACTCCTGCGTCTTCACCGTGTTGATCAGCAGTTCGATGTGTCTTCACATGAAAATTTAGTTGACTTTTCCGATTTGCTTTATATGAACATTGTGAACAATGAAACCACTGGACTTCATCAGCAGGTTTATGAATTATGGAATGCTGTGATAAATAACTTTTGTAGATTGTTTTAAAAGGGCACTCTCGACATTTATGCCAAAGTCCTGCGTCGTCACCGTGTTGATCAGCAGTTCGATGTGTCTTCATATGAGAATTTAGCTGACTTTTCCGATTTGCTTTATATGAACATTGTGAACAATGAAACCACTGGACTTCATCAGTAGGTTTATGAATTTTAGAATGCTGTGATAAATTACTTTTGTAGATTGTTTTAAAGGGGCACTCAGGGCATTTATGCCAACTTTTTGTATCTTCGTCTTGGTGATTAATTTGGTGGTTGTTGAGATGATGCTTAGATATTTCATTCCTTGGAGCTTCATAAGAACACTTCAAAGACCTGACTGAATGCTGTTTGATATCACCTTTGCGATTCGACTGGTAAGGATGTTCAGGTTTATGGGCAGGTTGGCATTTTATGAACCTAAAAAATTATATATTCATTAAAAAGAAAAACGACATACACTGGGCAAAATTAAATTGGAACCTTTTTAAATGCTTTATAACTTTTTTACTTTCAAAGGATTTTTTTTAATCATTTTTGGATATGTTAGGGCTTAAGGTATTGGGATTAAAAAGAACTTCGCTAAGAGGGCCTACCTAAGTGGCGCACAGAAAAGGGGATATTTTTCAAAACCAATGTATTTCAGGGTGCAAAAATCGGCCAAATGAAATAAAGATGTAAAAATTGACAAAAGAGATTAGAAAAGGTTCGGAATATTGACCATTAAAGAAATCAGGTCAATATAAACAAAATAAAAATTCATACTTTAATTTTAGAAAAACCATATCTTCTGGGCCAAGTTAAATTGGACCCTTTTTTAATGCTTAATGGCTTTTTATTTTCAAACGATTTTTTTATCATTATTGGACATGTTATGGTCTAAGATACTAGAATCAAAAAGAACTTTGCAAAGCGGATCTATTTCAGTGGTGTACAGAAATGTATTATATATCCAAAAATGATTAAAAAAAAATTCTTTAAAGATAGTCAAGTCAAGTCAAAGTGCTTTATTGTAAAGAAACAATGTTAGTCCCTATTTACAAAGCAAGTTAAAAATAAGTCTAACCATTACGATACAATAATTATTAAATTTAAGAAAAAAGTCAAAATCTTATAAAAAAAACTTAACCCTAACATATGTAAAAAACAAGACAATAAAAACAACAAAAACATTAATCGTTTAAAAAGAACAAGACATAAGCAGTATAAAAGTTTAAAAGTTTAAGCTTTAAATCCTACAGACGATCCATAAAAAAATCATTTAGGCTGTAGTAGGCTTTTGGGATTAACACCCTTTTTGGTGCCCTTCTAAAATGTCCAGTAGTTGGTGATGCTTTTAACATTTTAGAAAGGTGATTAAATATCTTTTTGCCATTATATACGATAGATCTCTGGACCATTGCCTTTGTTGGTATTGGTAAAGGCAAATCATCTATCTGCCTTGTGACCCTTTGCGGTTGGCGAGCTTGTGCAATATGACGGTTCTTAAAAATCAATGACGCAGTCTCAAGTATGTACAGAGATGGTAGGGTAAGAAGATTTAAATCAATAAAGTATTGTTTACATGACACTCTTTGGTTGATATTGGCAATGAAGCGAACAGCCTTTTTTGCAAGACAAAAAGTATATTTTGCAAATTGTGCGTACTTGCTCCCAAAAATGGAATACCATACCGGAGACGTGCCTCAAATAATGATAAATACATCATTCTAGCCATCTGTTGGCCTAGTTCCTGTCTCACCACTCTTACCGCAAAGCAACGTCTTACCCAACCCCAAGATATGCTCCTCAAAACGAAGCTGTTTATCAACCCTAAGTCCCAGAAACTTAGACATTCCAGAAGTCTGAACAGTACCACCTTCAAGATAGACATCCTCCAGATCACAGCCAAATGTAAGAACATTTGTCTTATCAGCATTGAACACAAGGCGATTTGCATCACACCAATCCTTAATATTTTTTAGGTCAGCTGAGATACATGAGCCAATTCCCCCAACATCATGCCCATGCCATGATACCGCGGTATCGTCGGCGAACATTGTGAAACTTCCACCAATTTCGACGCAAGTCAAGTCATTGATATAAATCAGGAACAATAAGGGTCCAAGAACCGACCCCTGGGGGACTCCTGACTCCACCCTCGATGCTGATGACCTCTCTCCACCGGACACAACCGACTGAGTACGACCATCCAAGTAGGATGCAAACCAGGCCAAGGCAGTACCGCGGAACCCATAGCACTCAAGCTTTGCAAGCAGTATTCTATGATCAACGCAGTCGAAGGCCTTTGTCAGATCACAGAACACTGCCGCCACAGCCTCGTGCCCATTAATACCCATGTATACATCTTCCAGGGGGTTTTGAACAGCGTCATGAGTCGCCCTAGACTGCTGGAAGCCAAATTGGCATGGTGTGATAGCGTCAACGGTTTGAAGGTAGTTCCACATTCGAGTCTTAGCAAGCCGTTCAACAATTTTTGAAAGTGTAAACAATAAAGAGATTGGACGATAGTTGGAAGGTTCTTTACGGTCACCACCCTTATAAAATGGTATTACCATAGCTGACTTTAGGCAAGACGGAAATATGCCCCTATGCCAGCCGTCATGAATGGCAAATATCAAAATCTCCAAAACACAATCTGGTAGCCTTAGTAGCACCTTTGCAGAGATACCATCTTCCCCATGAGATATCTTGTTCTTTAACGCAACTATGGTTGCCTTTACCTCATGAAGATCTGTTGGCAGAAAAAGAAATGAACCAGGAACAGAAACATTTCTCAAAATTTTCAGAGGGTCGGCATTTGTAGCAATTTTCTGGATCAAGGTACTTGCAACGTTACAAAAAAAATTATTTAGCGAATCAGGGTTAACCTCGGTCACCGGAGCATTTCGTCTGGTCTTATTTCTCAATTCATTAATTATTACCCAGCTTTCTTTAGACTTGTTTGAAGCCGATGATATTCGTCGCCCGTAGTAACAATTCTTTCTGAGTTGTACAAGCTTGCGATAGATAGATCTATATCTATTACAGTAAGTGATAAAACTTTCACTATAAAGATACTTCCGTAGGTAATTAAGACTACGTAAGTTTGCCCCTGATCGTCGGAGGCCAGGTGTGAGCCAAGGTTTTTTTCCCACTTGTGTCCTTACTTGTCTTAGTGGAAACGCCCTATTGAAAACATCCGAAAGGACAACATGGAATGTAGAAAACGGCTCAGGAGACCGAACTACTCCCTGCCAATTGACCTCCAAACAAAATCTGTGAAAGTTGTTGAAATTTCCAGTGCTAAATATTCGCCCAAACTCCCGCTGAGAAGAGCTCATTTTGCTTGTTAAATATGAAAATTCGCCAATTTAACCCTCATGATCCGAGAGCCCCGCACTCATTACCTCACATGACAAACAGTGTATATTTGAACACACATAATCAAGCAATGTACTGGAACTATGGGTTATACGTGTAGGAGCGCTAACATGCATCACCAAGGCATAGGAAGACAAAAGATTTGACATGAAAATGGAACCAGGAGATCCATCACAGTAGTTAACATTCAAGTCACCAGCAAGAACTAATTTACAGTTTACTGGTAGCTGAGACAACATTATATCCAATTTTTGAATGAATGTATTAAGACAAGCTGTTGGCGATCGATATAAGCAGAGTATATATAAGTTACTTCGCTTACAAAATGCCAGAGAGAACTCGAATATAAATTCTTCACGCAGGTAATCAAATTTATCAAAGGAAACGAAGTCCCTCAATCTGGTGAACAATGATACAGTAGTATAACCTCCTACCAAAAAACGTTCATCTGGGCGTAGCTAGTGTTCAGTAATAAGAACCAAATCTGGAAACTTAATACTTTCTAAGTAAATATACAATTCATCACATATTGATAAATGTACGTAGGCTTTCACGGCCGATGTCTTGATAAGCGTGGGTTTTCGGGCTATTAGGCCGTTGTCCGTGCTGATTTCTTCCATAGCTTTCGGCTACAACTGCGGTAGCCATCCTCAGTGGTGTCTGGGTCGAAGCGCACGGCTCGAAGACTCAACTGATACTGAGCCGATGTTGTGTTGCCGCGCGGTAGTCATGCCTTCCGGACGGACGGAGGACTGAACGCCGTGGCGGACGGCGCGTCGGCCCCCGGGCCCCTTTAAACGAGGTAACCGTCGGCTTCTTGTTTCGAATCGCCTCGAAACAAGACCTGTTAAGGATTTCGCAGGCTAAATTGAGATCTGCGAGCTTTCACCCGTATTTCCGGACATCGAAGCGCATATTTTTGCAAGCTTTACTAGTTACTGCTTCTGTACTCCTGTTACAAAAGCAGTAATCTAGGGCGTTAGTGCCACGTTTTACCAGCATATCCGGGGCGGAACCCGGATCCCACCCGGAATTAATGTCGTGCGAGTCAGACGACAACGTTTCCATAATTTCCATTGAGTCAGACTCCGGAAAATCGCATAGTGATTATTCCAGAATTTCATTATATTTAGGTAAGATCAAAAAACACCCCAAATGCAGTAAATGTATCGAACTTATTCCACTCTTAACGAGTTCCAGCAATGGGTCTTACCTAGATATCAAAACGGCAATAGACACAACAAAAACGCACCTGACGCGCGACCATAAAGCGGTCTTCAAAAGGCCCGCGACAGTACAGCCAAGGGTAGATTGTGGCAATAAAAAACAAGGGATAGACAACGTCAAACCAACAGGCGGTACCCAAACATCACCTAACTTCACCAAAAAGCAGAAGTTAGGGGACGTGAAATCATACGAGCCACAAAAAGACGAGCAAAAAATCCTTGAGAAAGAAGTGCCGCAAAAAATCGAAGACTCGAATACGGCCAACAACAAGGAGATGCCCTTGGATGCGCAGTTCGTCTCTGCGCATCTACAGCAGGACGCTGCAGACAAAGAACCCTTTAAACCCCCTTTCAAGACCATACCATTCAAAAAGGGCATTAGAATGGTAAAATTGGATATGGGAGGTGAACCACCTCAACCAAAGGCACCGCCAATTAAGACGAGTAACCGTTACGAGGCCCTTACAGACACAGAAACCGAAGAAGTAGGAGATGCAAGCAGTATTGCATCCTCTTCAGAGCCTACGGCCCGAAGAATTCGAAAGAAGTCGAAAACGGCACAAAAGACACCGAAAAAAGGGGCAAAAGAGACAGTAAAGAGCAAACCTACCCTGCCACCCCCGATAGTAATAAAGGGAGGCGCTCAAGATCACGGAGTCATCAAGCAGACTCTGCATGATATGCACGTCACTGAATACTCCTTAAAATATACGCGAAACTCCGTGATCATATATTGCTCACAATCTAAAGACTGGTCGAACCTCAAGAGGCTTTTCGAGCGCGAGAACGTGGAATTCCACTCTTACGCCGAGGCCGCGCAAAAGACACACGCCTTTGTCTTGCGAGGTCTCGACGGCGGATTCTCAACTTCTGAAATTCGTACCCTGCTAACCGAAGAACATGGCTTAAACGTAAAAGCCGCGTACGAGATGAAGAAGACGAGGGTCCCATTATATCTAATCGTACTTGACGCAACTATCACCTTAAGAAAGCTTAACCAAGATTGCAAGCTTCTCTCGCATGTGCGAATATCTTGGGAGAATAGAAGGGCATCAAAGACAAATATACAATGTAAGAGGTGCCAGGGACACGGTCATTCTATGGCCTATTGCCAACGCAGATGGGCATGTTCCAAATGCGCGGGGGTACACCAGATTACAGAGTGCCAAAGCGACATTATTAAATGCGCAAACTGCAGCGGAAATCACCGATCAATTAGTGAAGTCTGCCCAGTGTATATATATATAAAAAACAACAGATGCAACAAACACAGCAGCAACCCACTCAACCCAAGAAGAAAGAATTTAAACAGGCACCACCCCCATCCAACCCTGCGTGGCAAGCAAGGAAGAATACGAACATCAATGGGAACTCGCAGGACTACGAGCAACAATTCCCACAGTTGCGCAAACGCGATCAAACACAAAATGAGCAGGTTAGTCACAGCACCATTGGCCTAAATTCAAATACAAATTCAAATGTAAATAACGTAAATACTGTACAGAACAAATCAAATAACCTTAAGCAACCCTTAAGACCGCAACCACTAGATTCTAACAATCTAATTTCCAACATTAATAGCCTGCAAGCGGCAGTAAACAAAGTAAATAACTTAGTAAACTTTACCGAATTAACTCGAGCTCTCAATGACTACGCTAATTTATTAGCAGCGTGTCAGGGAAACAAATTCGAGATTTTGCAGGCCTCGATGCGATTTTTCTCGGAAGAGCTCGATACATATGATATATAGATGTTAAGATGCCTATTAATATTCTTTGCTGGAATTGCAATGGCATCCGCTCGAAACTCGCTGAATTTAAAAGTTACATTTATGATCATCCTAACTTTCACATTATATTTTTGTTAGAAACAAAAATTAATGCACATTTCACGTTGAAATTTTACGACCGTCACGTGCTGAGATATGATAGGCCCGATCGATTAGGGGGAGGCGTGGCCTGTCTGATTAGTCGGTCGGTCGTTTATAAGCAGGTCCTTGGCCTGCGGACTGCCATTGAACACATAGCCATCGAGCTCGACGGTGGCATACGGTTAGTCGGCGCTTACTCCCCCCCAGATCTCCGCCTCCAGGATGAAGATGTGCTTGCTCTACTTCCTGCTGGCAAGAAAACGCTCCTGTTAGGAGACATTAACGCAACTCACGCTAACTGGCGTGGTAATTCTAACAGGAACGGACGCTTGCTTCACAGGTTAGTGGAACAAAACATCGATATTACATACCATCAGACACCCAATCCTACATACGTCCTAAACGATTTTTCCAATCCTTCGTTCTTGGATATAGCGATTACTCGAGGGATGATTGGCGCATCAGCGCTTATTGAACTGAATGAGCTAAACTCGGACCATCTCCCAATCAAGATTAGTCTCCAGACGAGATTGCACACGGAACAGGAAACATTCCGCTCCTATCGTAATCTTGATTGGAAGGAGTACCGAGCAAGGCTCAGTCAGGCAACAATCATTCCAATACAAATTGACTCTATCCCGGAACTTGAGAGCGAGGTGCATGCTCTGGTCACAAATATCCAGCGCGTCAGAGACGCAATATGTCCGGTTATCAGTAAACGTTTGTATACTGAAACACTCCCAGACCATATCCTAAACCTTATCACCCTCCGAAATCGTATCCGGCGTAGGTGGCAACACTTCAGGGTAGCTAATGATCGGCTCCGTGCTAACGAGCTCACTGAATCTATTAAAATTCAAATAACGTCGCATAAGAACGAGCAATGGATGGCTTATGCAAATACCATAAGCAGAGAGGATGGCTCGCTCTGGAAGCTGGCTAGGAGAGTGCGCGGAGGCCCTGCAGAATTCCCAGAGATTCATCATCAGGGAAGTGTCATTACTGACAATAACGGGAAAGCAGAAGCCTTCGCGGACTACCTAGGGAGCGTCTTTAGCGAGTCTCCTAACTCCACACCATTCCACGACGAAATAGATAACATTGTGGAACGCTTTAAAGCCACAAAGTTCCCTATCGCTCCAGAAGCCCTAAATAAACTCCTGATATCACCCCGTGACATCAAGAGGGTTCTAGCGCGCCTACCCGGAAACAAAGCCCCCGGTCCCGACGGCATTCCGTATATTCTCTTAAAGAATATGCCGAATAAAGCCGTCGTCCACTTAATGCACATCATAAATGCAATTTTACGCTTACAACACTTCCCACTCCCCTGGAAGAAAGCGGTGATAGTAATGTTTCTGAAACAGGGCAAGGATGCGAGGTTAACCGCATCATACCGCCCTATATCGCTCCTAGATGCTCTAGGAAAGGTGACTGAAAAGCTCATAATGTCGAGATTGAGCAGTGTAGTCGAAGATCTACGGATCATCCCCCCGGAGCAGTTCGGTTTTCGCTGCGGGCATAGCACAACTATGCTCGCAGCGAAGATTGCACAAGATGCAATTGCAGGCTTTAATGAGGGGAAAGCGACGGCACTGCTTCTCCTCGACATAGATAAAGCATTCGATAAGGTGTGGCACAATGGGCTTATCTACAAGCTCTTTGCTTCCTACGGTATGCCTTTACATCTAGCATCCCTCATTGTGTCATATCTGACGGATCGCTCCTTTTCAGTCCGCATCCACAAAGAGCTATCAACATCACGACGCATCATGGCCTGCGAACTGTTTATCGAACGTTCTGAGCAACTAATTTAATATGCCCCAGGCCGTTTGAGGGCGCGCTAGTCGTGTGTCATGTCAAAGTAGTCAAAGTCAAAAACATCAATGTCTTACGTCAATTTTGAATTAACAACATAACAACAACAACGAAACGAATGCAATCAGAATTGGCGATAAAGATTAGTAATGTTGTAATGTAAGTGGTTTGATTGTAATTATGTACTTAATCGTAAGAATTTAAAAAATATAATTTTTACACACTGTTCCTTAATGGCATGCTAATATTTGAAGGTGTTTGTATGAAGAAAAGTCCATATAGACATATTTACGTCCGCAATGGCAATTTTTATAACAAAAAATTATCATTGTCAATGTTAATAAGATTCAATTATAATGTAATTGCTTTAATCAAGAGTTTGAAGGGAAATACGCAAGAGACCATTTTTGTACAATTGACCAGACTGTGGAAAATATCCACATGGAAAAATGTCTGTGGCATACTTACCACTATACCACTGTTTTCTACTGACATAATTATGTGGATTTGTATCCTATTTATACACATACTAAAACTGAAACTATGTACTTAATATCCCAAAAGTACTTTTGGAGAATATCAAAAAAGAACAATATTTATTTAAAAAAAAATTAAGCTCTTACGAACATATCTTCATATATGAACTTTTCATATGTATCTGGCTTGGATTCAGCTAAGATTGCACAGTACAGGTTTGTCATAAATTTTATAAAACAGGCATGTTTCTTAATTTGCCCTACAGGCTTACTGTTCATTCTTAGAAGAGCACCCTGTATAAGACATAATGATTTACGGGTGTTCTGAAACTTACCATATTTTTTTTTAGAGTGATCCAGTCTTTTGTCTGAAGTAAATGTTTCTCAAGTAAAAGATTTAACACCTAAGGCAAAACATCTCTTTGAAAGAGCTCGGCAATTAGAGAAACGAGCCTTATCTTCAAGGAAAACTCGATTTTCATTAAAGAGAAAGTTGACGCAAGCTCAGAAGTTCTCTAAATCCCAGATGTTGTGAAAGCCAAGTGGAAAATAGCTCTAGAAAACCCAGGGGAAGGCAGTATACCTTGGAGGATAAGGTTTTAGCTTTAGCTATCTATAAGCAAAGTGGTACTCTCGAACCAAAAAAACATTATACAGGGTGTACCACAAGGGTCAATTCTAGGTCCTCTGCTCTATCTCCTGCACACTAATGAAATTGTAAACATCACTACTAATAAAATAATACTGTTTGCTGATGATACAAACGTAATCTACAGTTCGAATAATGTTGAGGAGTGTGTTGGAGAGGTAAGGGGGACCTTGGTGGACCTAAGTGACTGGTTATCTAAAAACAATCCATTGCTTAACATGTCCAAAACTAAATTGTTGTTATTTGGGTCACAAAATCTTATAAGTGCACCAACCACTCATAATAATAATCTAGTTGAATCGGTGGAAACCTTACCCTTCCTGGGAGTGACTGTTGACAGGAGATTGGATTGGAAAGAGCATGTTGATCGAGTACGTGGCTCTGAGAATTTCAAGATTTTGCTTCGCATTAACTTATAAGAAATAATGTTCGCATTAGTGCTGCGCTATCATCATATCATGCTTTCGTGCAGTCCAGGCTCAGGTATGGCATAGTGTTTTGGAGAAATAGTGTAATAAACAGTAGAATTTTTATTCTTCAAAAAAAGTGTCTTAGGTCTATTTTCGAAATAAAACCATTCGAAACATGTAGAGAAACTTTTATTACAAACAATATATTGACACTATAGCTTATATATTTATGAGCTGTTTATTAAAAATAACTTATCTTCTTTCTTTGAGCAGTTGCAGTGTGATCATGAGCACAACACTAGACATAAAAACTTTCCTATTCCTGAAAGACCCAATTTCACATATATAAATAGGAACTGTACACATAATATGGTTATTAAAATATGGAACTGCCTACATGAAACTTTTAAAAATACCAAAAAGATGAAAGTATGTTTAAAAAAATTCTCATTAAAAAATGCTATTATACCTACTATCAGTGAGTTCCTAGAAGATAATGACTTTCAAGAGTTGCTGTGATATAAAATAAAAATAAAAAGCCCCTTTTTAGATTTTATTATCTTAAGTAAGTACCTATGTTTGTTTTACTATCCTTGTTTCATTTTATGTTGCAATTCATGTTAAATAGGTATTAGTTATAGGTAAATTTTCATTTTTATATTATGACATGGTCTACACTCTTATCGAGTAAAATTGTACATTATTAAGTGCGAACATGTATGGATCTATTATTGAAATAAATAAATAAAATAACAATCTCGCTCAGTCGATATTGCACATTCATTTAAAATATCACTGTTCATGGATGTCTTGTTATAGGTATATCTTGTGGATTTCTTAATTCCACACAATTAGTTCAATATTAATATAGTTCAAATTATAATTTTGGTGATGGACATATTGTTTTTGGGCGGGTACTACAACTAGTGCTTCTAAAAAATGTTTGTTTCACTGTACCTGCTTTATTTTATTTAGGGGTGAAACAACCAAGAGTATTATTATCAAAAATTCAGTAGATCTTCCGCTAAATTCAAGGAAGTAGTCTTTTGTTTAGCAAATATTTATGACTTTGTTCGTTTGCCTTGCTAAACGATGGCTTTGCTTTCTATTTGCACTTTTTCACATTGCAGACACTTTTTGAGAATATTACTAGATAACGATTTCTTGAAAGAAATAGATCTTTACTATTTTCATAACGCAAGTTTTAGCAACGCAAATAAATAGCCTCTGTATTTTCCTTGTAATAATTTACTACTATTTTTCACTTAGATCATTATCAGGTTCTCTACCATTATGAACAGTAAATTAAATAAATTAAAAGTGTCTGGTCTATTACTTGAATCTTCCTTAAAAAAAATTAGTAGCTTTTTTTATAAAAAAAAATATAGCTAATGAAAATTTGATACGATTGTGTCTCGACCTAATTTCAAGAAAATGCAAGAAGACACTGACAATTTGTTATTATCAGGTTTCAACTAGATCAAATGGATTTTCAGTGCAGAAAACAGCAAACCAGCGCAGTGGTCTCATGCGCTATCGAATTTGACTGCTATTATACAGGATGAGGATTTTAACATATTACAATGTAATAGTTCAAGCTGCTTGAAATAATTAATAACATTTTAGGTGGATATGTAACATAAGACCTAAGTTACTTATTTTGACACATTTTTATTTTATACAGGGTGTCTCAAAAGTATGTTGAAAATCAAACATTCTTTTATTTGAAGATCCGATATATTGTATTACATATTTCATAAATTTTCCTCCATATTTAATTCCCTTTAATTTCAACTGAATTTTGGAATATGACTGACTAAGTTTTTTTTTTCGAAGGGAATTCCACAAAGGTAATAAAATACCAGAAGTGTCATTAAAAAAAAAGTTAAATGTTTAGCGATTTTCGAGACTACCTTTATAAAATTAAATGTAATTATTTGGTAACCTACTTATTTCAAAGAGCTTAGATAATATTGTATTATAACAGAAAAATCATCACCTTGTATAATTTCTGTGGAATTCGATAATTGCCAAGGCTTTTGTATAGCTGTTAAATCAAGCTATTTGTGATTTTTAAGAAATTCAAATATTCGCGCCAAAACAGTACATCAGCGCCATCTTGTAGATAAAGAACGAAGTATTGATTTATGTCAAAAACGTAGATTCCTTTTTGCTGCAAACGATTGTACTTAGCCCCACGATGATAGATGTCGCAAGAATACGAACTTATTCTATTGTATGGAAGTGGGCATTCTATCCCCCTATATATATTTATCTATGCGACGCATCACGTCTGGTGTCCCTCAGGGAACTGTTCTATCACCGCAATTATTCAGTCATTTTATAGCTGACTTCCCGTCTCATCCTGCAACCTCTTTTGCCCTGTATGCTGATGATACCGCGATATACGCGCAATCATCAGACATGCAGGTAGCAAAAAGAAAACTCGAACTTCACCTAAATCTACTCCTCCCCTATTATAGGGATTGGAAGATTACCCTAAATGCGGCAAAGACAGAGCTAGGTATCTTGACACATAAGCGCCATATAGACATGACGCCAGTCACTATAGGCAACACGGCAATCAGCCCTGTTGACCCAATCAAGTACCTAGGGATAGTCTTTGACCGCAAACTCCTCTTTGCCAAGCACGTCGCGGCAATTAAGACAAAGAACATTATAATACGTAAAAGCCTAAACCCATTAATTAGAGCTAGATCATACATAAGTCCATCAAACAAACTAACAATTTACAAATCCATAATAAGACCTACATTACTTTACGGAGCGCCAGTTTGGTGTTCGGTAGCCAAAACACACATGAGACATATACAGACCTTACAAAACAGATACCTGCGGGATGCATTCTCATTATCATTGCTGGACCGTGTTCGGGTAACCGAATTACATCACATGGCCAACATAGAATTCATAGATTTCCATATCAATAGAATTTCCAGCAAATTCTATGAACATGGTATTAGGAAATCAGAAGCGACCGCAGGAATCGCAGACACACGCTATGACCCATTCTCAAGACCTAAACATGGACCGATATACAGACATACGGACCTATTTTACCAGGAACTAAGACCCCCATAAACATTCAAACACATAAACGCAACTAACCAGACAAAAATTTTTATAAGTAAAAATTTTCACATTAAGCCGATAAAATTTTATTCATTTTGACAAAATCGATCCACTTAACGACGAAATAAGACTCGTTCAACTGAAACACGAACTCTGATAGGCCGAGAGGCAGAGCCTCAGCGCGCCTATAAATACAAAACTTTAGGGACAAACAACATCACTACCATCACAGACGCGACCCCGCGCGTGCTATCCCCTCCCAAGCAATATCCACGTGTTCCGGGCGAACGATATATATATCATATGTAAACACCGAGCACAGATGTACATATTTATATGTATTATTGTGTGCAATTATGTAAATATCTCTCAGCTAGCATCCAATGCTAATCTAATGTACATAGATGTATATAATGTATATATTTTATGTTACATGTTGTGCCGTTTTGTAGCGTGTATTGACAATGCAGGTTTTTTGAATGCTTTTTCCTGCTATAAACTAGCTTGATCACAATGTAAACTCATACAATCAGATCAATACAGCCTTTAGGCAAACACGCAATATAAATTGATTGAAGGGGCAACCCATGTAATCACATAGCCAATGTTACTGCTGATTAGCGAGTCGTTATAAGGGCTGACACCTGCCCATAAGTCGTAAGGTGTTTAGTTCGTGTGTGTGTGTGTCGCGCAAAACAAGCGCGATCAGAAATACGCGTTACGAGAACACTAGGGACACAATTTGATGACTAGCTTTTAAGTTTTTAAATGTCAAAGATGCACAATAAATGATATTCGATTCGATTCGAGGTAACCGTCGTACCAGGGCAGATAGAAACAATCCAGGAGCTTGAGAACGAAGTCCAAGCACTAACGACTAATATCCAGCGCATCCGAGATGCCATGTGTCCTAGGATTACCATCCATCCTAGGACAGAATCCCTCCCTGAACCAATCCTTGAACTGATATCATACAGAAACCGCTTTCGCAGAAGATGGCAAAGGAACCGGACACAAGTGGGATCCGCTCAAATCAATGCACTGACGGAGGAGATTAGGACTAAGATCCGCGATCATCGCAGCCAAACCTGGCTTGAATATATAAACAAGGTTAGTAGGAACGACGGCTCGCTGTGGAGGCTTGCCAGACGAGTACGCGGAGGTAGTACGCGGATTCCTGTGATTAGGCACCGTGGCATTGACGCGGTGGATGATCTGGGAAAAGCGGAGGCCTTCGCTGATTATCTGGAGGGCGTCTACAGTGAGGCGCCAGACACCCTACCTAGCCAAACACTCTGCAGTAACACTGTTCGAGAGTTCGAGTCACGCAAATATCCTATCCCTCCGACAGTGTTTGAAAAGTTGAGAGTCACGCCGGCGGAAATCCGCAAAGCACTTTGTCATCTTCCAAGAAACAAGGCACCCGGCCCGGATGAAATTCCGAACATAATCTTAAAAAATCTACCTAGAAAATCATTGATCCACTTTATGCATATAGTTAATGCGGTAATCAAGCTGCAACATTTCCCAACCCCCTGGAAAGCAGCGAGCGTAATACATTTCCCAAAGCCGGGCAAAGACCTAGCATTGCCCTCATCTTATCGACCGATCTCGCTGCTGAATACCCTCGGGAAGGTGGCTGAAAGGCTAATCTTGCCGAGGATCAGCAGGGAGGTCGAGCGGCTAAACGTACTGCCACCGGAGCAATTCGGTTTTCGCGGTCGACATGGCACTGTCATGCTGGCCGCGAAGATCGCCTCTGATATCTACCAAGGCTTTAATAGTCGACAGACTACTGCTCTACTACTACTGGATATTGAGAAGGCGTTCGACAGGGTGTGGCACTCAGGGCTACTCTACAAACTTCTAGCGAAGTACAACTTTCCACTTCACGTTGTATCCCTGATTGCATCATACCTTGCCGGACGCACTTTCAGTACTAGAGTAGAGAAGCGCGCTTCTGCGGGCAGGAGACTGCTGGCAGGTGTGCCGCAAGGCACGGTATTGTCGCCGCTGCTATTCAATCTTTATATAGCAGATATCCCGTCACATCCTAGAACCAGCAAAGCCCTATTTGCTGATGATACGGCAATCTATTCCCTAGATCCCAAAGCGGAGGTGGCAAAGTCGAACTTAGGCGAACATATAGGCCTATTATTGCCATATTATAAGCAGTGGAAAATTTCGCTTAATACAAGTAAAACTGAACTTATAATCATTACTCGTAAGAGGAAAGACACTGAAATAACTTCACTAGTACTAGACAACACGCCTATATTGCCAAAATCGCAAGTAAAATATCTTGGACTGATTCTCGACACAAAGCTAAACTTTAGCAAACATATTGCATCAATCTCAAATAAAAATGCAATGATAAAAAAGAGCCTCAGCTTGTTGGTAGCAGGCAGGTCTTTCCTGAGTCCTGCCAACAAGCTGATTCTCTATAAATCAGTCATAAGGCCCGCACTAATGTATGGTGCACCGGTGTGGTGTTCGGTGGCGAAAACACACAAACGCAAGTTACAAGTGCTGCAAAATAACTATCTAAGGGCAGCGTTCTCGCTTACGCTGAGAGATCGCATACGAATCGAAGACCTGCATGCGTGGGCTAGAGTCGAAAGTGTCGAGGAGTACATCGACAACCACGCATGCAGGTTCTACGAGCAACAGATCAAAGGTTCACCCCTAACTGCAAATATCGCAGACATGCGTTACAACCCCGAACGCCACATCGCACACGGCACAATCTATAGAGATATTACTACATACTTTAAGCAACTGAGACCACCGTAGTTTAAAAATAAATCGAGAATCAGTAATAAAATGCATTCATTTTCCTATTAAACTATTATAATTTAGCATGCAAACCAAACTAAATGGAAAAAATAGAAAAATCAAAAGTATCAGGACAGCAGAAGCACTAGCCCTCATCGACTAATGCTGCTCTGCTGCCTGGTGGGCCGGCGCACCGTGTTCGGACACGGGGGCGTGGCTTGTTAAGGAACCTGCTCGCCATATAAATATGCAGCAGCAACCACTCTAACATACATGACTACTAGCCACCGAAGCATCCGTGTCTCCGCAGCTTGACCCGCGGGACTAGACCATTGCGCTTAATGCTGTTGCAGTCTACCGGAATAGGCTTATTAAGTCTTTTAAATATTGTATATATTGTATATAGTACGCTATTCTTAGTCTTTGTTGTACATATTGTGGCGTCATTTTAACATTCTGCACTCCCGCTCCATGAGAGCATTGAAGCAAGGTTTTTCATGTTTTTCCTTGCATATTATCATGATAATATTGTACATAATTGCAAATAGAACTATTATATTCATAAAGCTTCGGCCAATAAATTCCCATAGCGATTTTGAAGGGTTTTCCCAGGGAAAGTTCAAGCTGCCGTCAATTTCACAACCCCTAGTTGTAAGTTAGGTTGAAGAGCAACCCCCTAAGGGTGCCCCATCTGTGGGCCACGCTGTAGAGGAAACTACAGCAGGCGAAACCACAGCTAGTAGATCTAGGCAAACTAACGCTAGGCAATGTGTATTATAAATTGTTATTAAGAAATAAATATACAAGTTCAAGTTCAAGGCCGGGCCCGTTCACCGGGTCTGTCTTGATCTTGGTTTTCTCAAGCGTTGTGTGCCAGATTTTGTTAACATGAAAACCTTCTTCTTTTCTATTGAAATTTTCGCGGTGTTTATGTATCTCTATGGCTTCACGATGTAGTCTAGCGCTATAATGTTTTACCGAGGAAAGAACCTTCGTTTCGTTGAACAAAATTCGGTGATCTCCCTCCTGAAGGGCATGTTCGGCCACTGCAGACTTATCGGTATACCCTAGGCGACAGGATCTTTTATGCTCTTTTAGCCTGGTGTTAATGCTTCGTTTGGTTGTTCCAACGTACACCTTTCCACATGAACAAGGAATTCGGTATACTCCAGAACTGGACAGAGGGTCTCTAGGGTCCTTTGCCGAGCGTAGGCAGTCTTTGATTTTCCTGGTTGGTTTGAAAATCGGTCTTACATTCCTCTTTTCTAGGATTCTGCCTACTCGGTCAGTGATTCCTTTGATATATGGTAGGACCGCTATCCCGCAAGGTTCTGTTGCTTCTCTGTTTTGGTTCCTGTTCGGTCTCTTCGGGTACATCGCTCGTCTGACTTCCCCTATTTTATATCCATTGGCTTGGAGCGTACTTGTGAGGTGTTCAAATTCGCGTGTTAGATGTTGGGGTTCACAGATTCGCCGAGCCCTGTCAACAAGCGTCTTGATTACTCCTCGTTTCTGCCTCGGGTGGTGGTTAGAGTTGTATTGTAGGTAGCGGTCGGTGTGCGTGGATTTGCGATATACTTTGTGTCCCAACTTTCCATCCGCCTGTCTGGTGACTAAGACATCCAAAAACGGTAGTTCCCCGTTCTTCTCGACTTCCATCGTAAACTGAATCTTAGGGTGTATGCCATTCAAATGCCGTAGAAAGTTGTTGAGTTCCTGGTCTCCGTGTCCCCATATCACAAAGGTGTCATCTACGTATCGTAGCCAACAGCTAGGGCGCCTTGGAGCGGATAGCAACGCTGTTTCCTCGAACTTTTCCATATAGAAATTAGCCACTGTTGGGCTTATTGGGCTTCCCATGGCTACTCCGTCTTTTTGCTCATAGAAAGTGTTCTGCCACTGGAAATACGTGGTCGTCAGGCAGTGCTTGTACAGAGTGGTGATGTCCGCCGGGAACAGTTTTGCGATCTCCTCCTGTAATTGGTCTAGTGGAACGTTAGTAAAAAGTGAGATGACATCAAAGCTGACCAGTATCTCGCCGGGTTTGAGGCTTACGTGCCTTAACTTTTCCACAAAATGTCCGGAGTCCCTTACGTATGACTGTGTTCGTCCTATATACGGCTGTAACATGTCTGGGATCCAATGGCGCTGACAATAGGTCTGAGAGGGAGTACCACTCAGCCACTGAGCCGTACGCTTCGACCCAGACACCACTGAGGATGGCTACCGCAGTTGTAGCCGAAAGCTATGGAGGAAATCAACACGGACAACGGCCTAATAGCCCGAAAACCTACGCTTATCATCACATATTCTTCGTAAGGATTGAATGTTCAATGCAAATACCGATATATAACTTTACTGATAGATAGAGAGGATTTACATTTTCTTACTAACTTAGGGATAACGTTGGAGTTTGATGCCCCTTTTATAAAAGGGGCTGTATCTAAAAAAATCGTTATCTCGATCGCTTTCATTTAAATTTTTAGCCACACCATCAATCTGCGGTACATTTACATTGTTCACATTTAAATCTACTGAATCAGACAAGTCAATAAACACAAGATTGTTTCTAGACACAAAAAATATTAGTTTCAAAATATCATTGCAAATTTTATCTTTTCCACATGGTATCCCCCTAAAATTAGTATTTAGAAAACAAAATTTACCTTGAACAAATTGGTTAAGCCTTTGTATATATATAAGTCAAGTTTACTATTAAACTTAAATATCTTGAGATTTGTTTGAACATACATTTTATAAGGTACAGCTAAGATTATAACATTTGTATGTGCCAAGAATTTTAAACTTGCACTGATATCTTTAAATAATGGATAGTTACTATTTTTAAAATTATTTTTAAAATTATTAAGACTTGCATAAATAACTACATAATCATTCAAAGTGAACATTTTGGTCAATGATACTACGTCTATTATAACGTCAATAAATTCGGCATTAGGCTTAATTATTGATTGGATTATAAAATCCTTTGTCTTAGATCTTAAAACATTGCCCATATGAAAGCTCTCTTGATCTTCTAAAATAAGCAGTTTATTACTTTTAGTTGTTTGATCATTTTCAGTGACTGGATTATGTTCTTTAGTAAACTCGCAGTTTTTAATGGCATTATTACCCAGATCTTCTTTAGTTAACTCTTCATATAGATTTTCTGGGTTAGAATGAATCTTGCGCAAATTGGCCAGGTTGTCTCTTGTACTGCACAGGTTATACAACGTCTTTTTAAGATCTGTTGCATACTGTTCCTTTTCCGTCTCCAGAACGTCAATACTTGTCAACATATTTTGTTTTAAGACATTTACCTCACTTAATTTTCTCTTGAGGCACGTAGATTTTTCATGTAATTCATCAATTTGCTCGGTAAGTTTTTTGTTAGTACTTAGTAGTTCTATAATTTCCTTGTTTAGCTTCTAAATTTCCATTTTTTGCTTGCTAATTATGGCTTCAACATCCTGTTCCCTCGCACAGATCGCTTCTTCAAAACATTGAGTACCACGTTTAAGTCTTTCAATATGTCGTTGTTTGGCCTTTAGTTCTTTGAGTAGTTTGCCGATTTCAGATTGCATTTCATCTTTATCGCTCTCAAAGTTTACTTGTAATCTTTCGATTATTTCCTCCTTTTTTCCACATTCAGCTTTAACTTTATCATAAGCCTCAGAGAGCTTTTAAATGTTTTCGCAATTTTTGTTGTCAACTATACGGCACCGGCAATCATTACAGTAATATAAAAGTTTACGGTTAACTACAACTAAAGCATCCTCTTCCGATGATGAGATTTCTGCACATTTTTTACAAAAAGATTTAGAACAAAGATCACACGAGGCGCCAAACACATCCTCACCGTTAGGCCTGCGTTTAAATATACACTTACAAAAGCATTTACAGCATGACAGTTCCATATTGATGGAATTTTAGATGTTAAATTTCTATTTGTTACAGGACTAAGTTTGGGTTAGTGGCTGAGCAGCCTATTACCCATGGCAGTACTTGATTTGATAATAAACAGTTATTTACAAATATTCAACAATGATAAAATTGTCTAAAAGGTACCTAGTCAACCATTGACATTCAAAACTGTCTATTCCAAGATTCGTCCAAATAGCGATACGTTAAAATGGCGATACGTTAAAACTCCACCTTAATATATTGTTTTCGTTCGGGGATACTAGTGTTTCTGTTATCTGATAACGTTTTAAATTCCTAAACCCACTGCTCAAAAGGCATTTTTGCTCATTACTGGTTCAATAATGAAATAATCAACCTGCTTTTCAGGCACAAATATACACGAAGGTCTGCTGAACACATTGATGCTAAACACAACTTTTCTTACACACTACTTATACCACAATTTTGACAAAACAACGGAACACATTTCAAACAATATTTATAGACAATTTTTGCAACATAACTATCAATTTGATTTCATTTGATATACAAAATTGATACTAAAATTTAGAAATTATTGAATCTAATTAATGCCAATGACAGCCTATCAAATTCGTGATCTTTTTCTGGTCTGTCCGGAAGTAATAACTCCTCTATTCACAATGCATAAAACTTTTGAATGACTATCACAATGTTAAAATTCTTACTTGGATTCCAACGTTTCCTCTTCATCTTCACTTTTAATATCAACTTCTTCATGACTTATAAACTCCGATTTAATCAAATAGTCATCATTAATCTTCGTATTGAATTCTCTATAAAATAAAATATTTTCTTATATAATATTATGTTATACTACTAAGTATGAGTAAAAATGTTAATTAAAAATCAAATAAATAATGTGCATGTTTATGATTTACCCATAACCCACAGGTATTTGTTTACATTGTCGTTGCTGTCATTGTTCTATGGGCAATTCAATATTTTATAAATAAATACAAATAATTAGTTTAACAAATTGTTCTTATTATTCTTTTTTGCACAATAAAAATTCGAGATATTGCCGCACCCGAGAATACTAAACTGTTGAGAAGCGACAGTCGGCGGCGGCGTCTTTGATCTTCCTTTGATCTCGATGGGCCTGTTTTCGATGACCTTGAATAACTCTCGTTTGACATTAAAGCAGCATAATCTGAGAAGACAACGGTTTTGTCTTCTCGGATAGTATCTTGTAGTACGGGAGCATGGGGAAGTAAATTATCTCATGAATCAGTAAATAAATCAAAATTATTTATTTAAAGAACTTATTATTTATAGGTATGTTGGGGTTTACTTATAATAAAATATATCTATGTATAGATTTATAATATGTATAGGCTACATCATACATTAGGGTTAGGATAGAAAAATAAACCAAAGACACTCACAGAGCCGTTCCTGACGGGTTTGCAGCATGTGCACTCGCACGGGGCGAAGGAGATTAGGGGGCGGCATTTTATATACAACAAAGTTTCGAAACCAGCTATTATTAAATAATATGAAACAATAAAACACAGTAGCATATCAGGTTTAATGAAATACAATTAAACTCTGGTTTACAAAAACGAATATTAAATATGAACCCAAAAACTACGTCTTTGCAATATTTTGCTCATTCATTAAATTTAGTGGTAAATTGTTTCATTTTTCGACATTGTTCAAAAATTATATGTATTTTTGCAGCATCAGCTGTAAGGTGGGAGGTTTTGAGACTTAATATACCTATATTAACTTTGAAACCGTCAATCGACACTCAATGGGAAAGTAGAATAAATGTAGATAATTTAACTTTTAATTTAAAATTTCAAACAAGTTTACAACAGTCCTAATGAAATAGTCGAAAACGATAAAAGAGACATAAAAACGAGAAATATGGCACAAACATTGGGGAGAAATTTATTTCATTTAAATCTATCTGTTCATTGATAATTGGGCATGATCTTCTGTCAAAAGTTAACGACTCAAAATCCTAAAATTAATCTTTGCGAATGTGTAACTGTTTCAAAAAATTTAATTAACTATCTTGATAAAAAAAGGACTAATGAAAGTTTTGATCTATTTATCAAAGAAGCTGAATCACTAGCTGCAGACATTAACATACTGCCAGAATTCCCTCTTGTGCGTTAGCGAAAAGTCCCACGTCATTTCTCGTACGAGTAAAATGACGAGTTCCCTGTTGATCAAAAACGAAATTTTAGAGTACATTTTTATTTTAATATATTAGATACAACAAAAATTCACTAAAAGAAAGGTTTTCTTTACTAGAGGAATGTAACAATTTATCTAAATGCTTATACGAGTTTCACGAAATGGACCTGATTTTAACCTAACCTAACCAGATATCCACGGAAATGAACTGTGTAACGAAAGTTTATCTTTTAACGCCATTGTTATCACTTAAAGAGTCCAAACCTTACTTTATATTAAGTTATATTAACGACAATGATCCTACCTCCTGTTTTCCTAATTTAGCTGTAGCCTTAAGAATATGTCTACATTACCGGTGACAGTGGCCTCTGGGGAAAAAAGTTTTAGTAAATTACAACTTATTAAAAAAATTTTAAGGTCTACTATGTCCCAAGAAAGATTGACGAGCCTTGCCACTATTTCAATTGAACAAGATATGCGCTAAAGCTTAGACCTATCAAATATAATACCTAATTTTACAGCTAAGAAATCTGGAAGAGTTTTAGTTTAGTCCAACGGTATTCTAATGGATTTTAAGCTCTTCTAACTCGAAAACGAATTAGGCTAAAATTTTTATTTTTAAGGCGACTTTTTGTACTTCCCACCCCATGCAGTATGTGCAAAAATAAATTCTAATTTAATAATAATCTCAAGTCTCTTCTTCTCTTTTTTAATTTAAAAATAATTTCATTTTAACCAGGGCGGGGGGGGGGGGGGGGGGGGGGGGGTCTTTTTGCACGGGGCGGCAGAAGCTCCAGGAACGGCGCTGGACACTCAGTAGGAGAAAATATATATTTCCGTAACAGTATTTTCTTTCAATAATATACATATTTTTTTCTAATTATTTTTTACATATTTTTAAAACACAGGTAAACATAAAACAGGGTATTATTTATAAATGCGATAAAATTTTTAATTTTCTACTACATTTTTTGTAATTTTTTATGGTTGTAAATCTCTATTAGAATATTTTAGTGTATAGAAAATTTTTAACCGAATAATAAACTTCAAAATAAAGGATTTGGGAAATTCAGAGCAAGGATGTACAAATTCCACCTTTTGCATTAGGCTTAATAATTGATGGGAAATTCCCTCTCCTAGAGAAATATCTTCAAACTTAGAAGTAAATATTTTTTCCAATTGATAACTAAAATTAACAAATTGTTCTGGTGGAGATTTTGCGCGCCATAAATATCAGTTTCCGTTGTGAAAGCCCTTGAATGGATTAATAAATTAGAAACGTCTAAGTTTTTACATTCCTTTGCAAATGAGTCACATATCTCGCAGCTATGTACAGGTTTATCCAACGAGGAATAGACAAGGCAATTTTTTGACTTTCCCGAAACGTTTATAAAAAAAACTGAAATAGGCATCTTATGTAATTTTCTCCCGCGAATTCGGATATGTTCAGCAAAAAATTGAACATCAAATAAAAGTGCTAGGGGTCACTTTGATATTATTTTAAATGGATCACCCTGTATATTACTACATTTTTGGACTCTCTAGAAAAATCTAAACACATTTTGTGTATAATATCCGATACCTATCTTTAGCTGTTTACCAAATATTGACAGTTGAAAGTCGGGTATTTTGACTCTTTGACAGGCTCTAAAATCTAAACGGCACAAGATCAAAGAAAACGGTTTGCACATTCCTATCTTGGGTTTTCATAAACTATCGAATGACAATATCTTCGAATTTAACCTGAAGATAATATTAACCGGAACTTTTAAACCTCCGATTAAATTCAAAGTTACTATCATTCGATAGCTTATGAAAACCCAAGATAGGAATGTGCAAACCGTTTTCTTTGATCTCGTGCGGTTTAGATTTTAGAGCCTGTCAAAGTGTCAAAATGCCCTACTTTCAACTGTCAATATTTGGTAAACAGTTAAAAATAGGTATAGGATATTATATACAAAATGTGTTTAGATTTTTCTAGAGAGTCCAAAAATGTAGTAATTTACAGGGTATTCCGTTTCAAAAAATATCAAAGTGACCCCTAGCACTTTTATTTGATGTTCAATTGTTTTTTGCTGAACATATACGAATCTGCGGGACAAAATTACATAAGGTGGCTATTTCAGTTTTTTTTATAAAAGTACAGGAAAAGTCAAAAAATCGCCTTATCTAGTCCTCGTTGGATAACCCTGTACATCAAGTACCATTTTAGTTAGATAACCGCAAACATAGCTGAAGGCATTTTGAGTTGTTAGGTTTTCATTTCTGTAGCTAGAGTTTGGTAGAGTTATCGTATTAGTTAACTGATGTTCTTCATTGACAATATTTTCAGCTACATGTGCGGTATCAAAATAAATTAGCAATTGATCAAAATTTTCATGGTAGTTCATTTGGTCCGTATGGAAACAACTTTGCCAAAATAGCTTTCGGAAGGCGGTCTGAAACTGTATAAGGATGGGATTAACATTGTTACCGCCTTGTTGCGGACACTTCCAAAAAAATTTTCGATGCAATCTGTATATACACGTCTTCTTTTTAAGTACTTAAAATTTGCTTTTGAAAGTTTTTCCCACAATTTGATAAGTCCATGCATTGTTACAGCCCAACATTTTGGAAATCTTACCTTGTTGGTTATGTCTTTGCCAATTTTCTCAAAAATGTTCATTTCAGACAAAGACAATAAAGCATCTTTAAAAAATGTAATTTGATATTGAGAGCCTTCAAATACTTTCTTAAACTTATAGGATGGTCGTAAGGAGTACGAATTTACCACGTCAAATAGATTACTAAATAAATATAAAGCATCTATTGTACCCAAGGCATCTCCAGGAAGGGCACCTAAACTCATATAGGTGTTCATTCGAGTTGTGAATAGTTTAACTTTTCTTAACTGACGTCAGTTAGAAAAATATAATATTATTTTATTAGTTTTAAGTTAAATATTTTCATTCCAGAACCCCCTAATGGTAGAAAAACATGGATTTGACAACTCAGTAACATACTAAAACTCGACTGTTACCTAAAAGGATAACTATTTATTAAATAGTTTTAAGAAATAATTTATATAAAAATAAATACTTACAGTTTTGGATTTCTGGGAAACCAAAATAAAGTAAATCCTTGCCCAGTAACAACCGAACATCCCCTATAGACACAATTATTACCCGAACTCGACTTGCCTATAATAATTATTATTATATGCCAATCGAAAAAAACCAATAATAAAGCGAAAATACAGATAGTTAAAAAATGCACTTTTAGCGACACTGACACTTGGACTACAAAACAACTTATCTGTTGAGATCAATGACATATCTCGACACTGACGGACGGTGACGGAAAAGCAGCATATTTGGCGAATGCGCATACTAGATTGAAATTAATCTGTCGCTTCTCAACAGTTTAGTATTCTCGGGCCGCACCAAAAAATTGTCTAAAAAAACTTCCTTAACATGTGTAGACATTTCAGAGTTAAGATGAAACCTTTAAGGTCTTAGTTATCCAAGATTTTTATGGCTTTTGATTTAATATGTACAAGGGGAAATTTCTCAGTAAAAATGTCCTCGAGTTTGAGGTAAAAGGTAAGTACTGAGTATGGAATTATTGTTATCACAGAGTATTGGCCAGTTAATATTTATGCAAGAGTCTGAGAATGCCTAAAAGTTCCTTTTGGAGAAAATGCGACTTCTATTGGGGTTTATTTGTCTTTTTCGGGAAGGCGAAATTTACCAAAAAACTGCCTCATGGTCTGACAAACCAGGAATCAGTATTGAGCAGGACACAATACCATGAACTTTTGAATATGAATAGTCCAAAATGGAGGCTGAGTCTTGTAAAGTTTTTCAACATGCATTTTCAAATCATGAGAACATAGCAAATGTTTAAGTGACCTAATGACCCCTGCTTTGCATCTACATAAATAATATTAAAGTTGCCTCATTAATTTTCTAATGAATCTTGACATAGGTATAATAATTACTTCCTATGCTGATGACAAGGTCAGAGATCATGTGAGTTTTGGTTTAATGAAAGTAAAGAATTGGCTGGATTGCCATAAATTAACGCTTGATTTGAGTAAAACTAACTAATAGCTTGGTGATAAGGTCTTAGATTTCCAAAAATAGAGATAAGCTATGGTCAAAAAAGGGCAATTTCATCAAGCTCTTTTTTTCCTGCCAAGAAGAATTATTTCTAATTGCACATACAGGTATTCTCTTGTTCTTGTTCGATTTTTGGCTCTGCACCTTGCGGGCAATTCACCAGCTCTTTAGGGGTCACCGTGACTTTGTCTGATTGAAGATACATCACAATCTATGCACTCCTATACACCAAAAGAGCTCAAATTAGGTGCTGCATCTTATAGGATAAGGACAAGAATTTGATGAGTATGAGTGCAATAACTATGAGTGATGACAAATAGTCCTTACAAATTGATACTTCAGTTAACGAAATAAATAAATGTACGGCACTGAATAAGAAAGACACACAAGTAAATAAGTAATTAGCCTCAAACAAAACATGGAAAGATCAAATAATTTAGCATTGTCGTGTACTTACTCGATAAGATTATTTTCTTCTTTAATCCAAGATCCATTAAGTGAATCAAACTTAGAATAATTCTCTTCTTTAACTGTATGTGGCAACCTTTCCAGACGAATTATTAACTGTGGTATTGGCTTACCCTTGTTATTTACCAAATTGCAAGACAGGTGACTGTTAACATTATAAACCCACACATTTTACGCTATTTTGATATTCTTTGAGAGGATTATCGTAAATTGGACACTTTTACAATTAACTAACCATGGGAGAATCAATTTTTTTATAGAAAATCATTAAAAACTTGTAAAAAACTGCTATAAATGCTACTACTTTTCACTGCGGGCTTTCAATTTATATTATTTTGTTTTTATTTAAATCTCTCAGACGGCGCAGGGCAGGTTTGTAGACACCGCTGTGTTGCCACATTTACTCTTTAATTCTCATTAGCGTCTTGCCGCTGTGGGAAGCCTGATCCTCGTCAATGTTATTTACACATATTTTCACTTCACGCGTTTGTATAAAACGTTTCGAGAAAAGCAGGGATGTGAGAATTTGGCTGAAGTGGCGAAGTGCGCGTCTCTAGAACGCAAAGTAATTGGTTCGACGCCCGGTCATGCAAGTTTTTTTTTTATTAGATAGTTAGTTTTTTTATATGCCTTGGGTTAGTTAGGGTTAGTTTGGGATAGTTTTGGTTAGTCTGAGTTAATTTGAAATAGTGAAGAGACAAGCGCGCGTAGCGCGCTTGTCTATTTTCTTTGGTTAATTAGGGTGAGTCCCGGTTAGTTTGGGTTACTTTTGGTTAGTTTTGGTTAGTCTGGGTTAGTTTTGGTTAGTCTGGGTTAGT
>JAEQML010058068.1:0-30959 GCA_016904865.1 Pissodes strobi
ATATATATATAAAACAAAGTCGTGTTAGTTACACCACTTATAACTCAAGAACGGCTGAACCGATTTTTATCATCTTTGGTTTGTTGGATTTGTCTCCACCCCGAATAGCAGAATAACTATTAAAATATCAGAAAAATTCTCGGATAAAAAATTATACACAAAATTAGTTATAAATTAGGCTTGGAACTCTGTCATCTTTCGAAATTGAAAGCTCATGTCACGCACGATTATAGTTTTTTAGTAATATTTGATGTTCACTGCAAATCAGTGACACACTACACATTATAGGATATAAATTCAACGGACAATAGTGGGAAAGATGCATATTCAAATCTAGAAAGATATTGAAATACATAGAAAATACTCGAATAGAAAAATATAAAAATTATAGAGAATAAATGACAATAACTGTCAAATCGATTGGTATCAATCATTCCAGATTATTCGGTAGATCAGTCATCCGTATTTAGTGTTGCTTAAATATCGATAGTAAAGCAACAATATTGAGTGTTGCAATTCGGTGAAGTCCATCAAATACATCTGCAAATATGTTACGAAAGGCAGCGATATGGCGGTTTTTTGGCATCCAAACCTCCAATACCAATGATGAAATTACGCGCTATCAAGTTGGTCGATATGTGAATTTCTATGAGGCGATTTGGCGTATATTCTCATTCCCCATTCACGAACGTCATCCTACTATTGTACATTTGGCGGTGCATCTGGAGAATGGCCAACGAGTATATTTCACCGCGTCGAATGTTGCTCATCGTGCAATTCCAGCGACAACATTGACCAGTTTTTTTGAGATTTGCCAAAGCGATCCGTTTGCACGAATGTCGCTTTACTCGGAGATGCCACGTTATTACACTTGGAACGCTTCATCGAAGAAATTTCAACGGTTCCAAACCATCCGGATGTGCGTTCTACTGATGCTCTTGGTCGTATTTACACAGTTCATCCGAAGAATGATGAATGCTTCTATTTGCGGTTGTTGCTGGTGAATCTTCGTGGGTCAACATCATTTCAATCATTACGAACTGTTAATGGTATAGTGTACCCAACATTTCGTGCTGCATGTCAAGAGCTAAATTGGGACATGACAATCGCTGAAACGATTATCTCTGCAACTTCAAGTCATATACGCACATTATTTGCAATCATCATTTCGACATGCTTCCCATCGAATCTGTGTTACCTCATGTGCGGCAGTTTGTTAGTCAGGTTAGGATAGTGGAATGAATAACGCATTTATTGGAGAATTGGAACGTGAACATAAATATGATCGACATGAATTATTATACCAGTCAGTTCAAACGAACCCCTGTTGAACCCCCAACAGAAGGAAGTCTATAATACATTAATGAAGGCAACTGATGATGGAAATGGTGGCTTATTTTTTTTGGATGCCCCCGGTGGAACTGGGAAGACATTCCTCATGTCATTGATTTTGGCCAGTATATTCGTGCGAGATCTGGCATTGCGGTAGCGGTTGCTTCTTCTGGAATAGCGGACACATTGTTAGAAGGATGCCGCACGGCTCATTCAGCCTTAAAATTGCCGTTAAACCTTCAACTAACACAAACTAACCTAAACTAATGAATAATCGACATGTAACATTGCGAAACACTCCGTAATGGCCAAAGTTTTAGTAGAGCATCTAAAATCATTATCTGGGACGAATGCACAATGGCGTACAATCGCGCATTGAAAGCACTTGACTGAACATTGAAAGTTCTGCGCAATGACTCGAGATGTTTTGGAGGCGCAATGATTTTATTGTCTGGCGATTTCCACCAAACACTGCCAGTCATTCCAAGATCGACTGCTGCAGATGAAATAAATGCTTGTCTCAAATCATCAAATCTGTGGCGATATGTGAAGAAACTTCAGCTGGCGGCAAACATTCAGCATTGCTGAACGTTTTGTCTTGCATTCGCAATGACGATTAACAAATCAGAAGGCCAAGCCTTGAGTGTTTGTGGTCTGAATGTAGAAAATGCATGTTTTTCTCATAGTCAATTGTACGTGGCATGTTCATCGCCATGACGATTAACAAATCAGAAGGCCAAGCATCTTCACGTGGCGGCAAACCATCCGCTTTATTTGTTCTTGCGCCTGAGAATAAAACGAAAAATATCGTATATCACAATGTGCTTCAGTGAAGAGAATCAATCCGAGTCAGCCAATGAAGCAATATACATAGCTGCAATAAAGCAAATGTCTTGCTGGCATGCCATTGAAATACTTGATTTTTGTACTTTTTTGAATCTTCGTTTTCTTCAAATATATTATCCTAATAAACTAATAATAAATGCGCATGATAATAAAACGAAAAATGTCATATATCACAATGTGCTTCAGTAAAGAGAATCAACTTGCGTGCGTTTCACGCGCAGATAAAAAATAGAAAAATAATTTTGCACAATTATTAGTAATGTCGCGATTGAATTTTCCATAGTCATCATTCGATGCGATGATAGAATTTCATATATCTACTACAGAAATGAAGTAAATTTTTGGTGGTTCACTGTTGTAGGTTTATTTAAAAGCCTAATCCCCCCCTGTTACTTTCAGGTCCACAACTTTCGTTTTTGTTGCTTTTTTCGTCACTTTCTTTTTCGAATTAACTACATTTTATTCGCCCAGTTTGAGGATTTTCTAGCTTATATTTTTTAACATGTGGGTCATTCCTAGAATTGTGTACAAACGGATGTTCTCACATTATTTTAAAACAATAAAAGAGGAAAAAATTAGTGATTTACTTGTTTTTAACAAATATTGTTCTGGATTTGTTGGAATACCTGCCCAGTACGTATGAAAAAAAATTATCCTATAAAAATAATTGAATAATGGACACAAATATCACTTCCGTGGACGTAACCACTTATGATTATCCAATATTAATTCATTATAATATGTTGTAATATTTTTATAGTAAATCATTTTCATTAATATTTTGTACGTCAATATAGGTAACTGACTTCAGCTTTTTGCAATTTTTGATTATTTATTTCTAATCTTCCCATTTTTGGAGCTTCATAATAAGGTAAGATATTGTAAAAATATAATTTTTATGTTATTATGAAGTTATGATAATAGAATCATGCTTACCTTAAAACCAGTAAGCTTAGCCTAACAATTTTCCCCTGATAAATAAATATTAATAGTAAAATAATCACTTTTGTATACATCATTTCTGTGGACCCTTTTTGTCCACGGAAATGACATGTGTCAACAGAAATGATTTCAGCCAGTAATTTATTTAGTGTTTCCTTTTTTTTTAGCATGCTTTATTCTGTTAATTTGAATTACAGATTAAAATGCCAGTTAATAAACAGAAAGTGGCAAAAATGCGAGAGCAAAAAAACCTAGCATGAGAAGAGTTAGGGATAAAGTAAAACAAAATAAAAACAAACATCAAGAAATTAAACGAAAATACAGAGAAAGATACCGAAAGAAAAAGGAAGAAGGATTGGTACTAAGTATAAAAGATCTTAGTAGAAGAGACCAAAAACCAAAAAGAAAGGAGTTGAGAGAACGAGCCACGCATTATAGACAAAAGAAAATGATAAATCGAGTTCTAAACGATATACTACCAAGAAATTGTCCTCCGCCAACACCTGAACGCGAGAATAAATTAACCACTACACCTCCATCAACTAACAGGATTGCTTCAGGAAAAAAAACTGGCAGAAGAAATAGGGAGAAATGGGGAAAAGAAAAAAAATTATTTGATTAATATGTTAGAAGTGGATAAAACAAGCAAAAATAAATACAAATCTCGTTATTATAGGCTAAAAAATAATGGCAAAAAGATGCCTACCCCTGGAAAAATGGTTGCAGAGATGCTAGCTGGCCAAAGTGTCACTTTATCTGTTAACGAAATCTTCTTCATGCAGAGATTCTCAAAAACAAATTAAAGAAAATTTCAATCTGCATACCTCTAAAAAGGAAACCAAAATTGTTTTCAAGAAAGTTTTGCATGGTCCGTCCATTGATTCAAAAATTTAAATTAATTGAAATGTTGCACCATTTGACATCCAGAAGAACTGTAAATATTAGAAGACATGTGATCAATGAGAAAATAATTTTATATAATAGCAGAATTACAGCAGGAAAAAAGAGACGATTATTAAAAAAAAAGTTAAGAAACAGATTCGCTACTTCAATGATTCGTTTTTGTCTAGTTCGTGGACATTTTTGTCACTTCTGTGGATTTCACTTTAGTTAAATTAAAAAATTCAAGAATAATAACTATGTTCTTCATTTTAACTTTGTTGTCTTATATAACATTGATTCATTACAATACATATTTAGTAATTTGGGCATACATGTTTTTTGGTTTTTCTTATTTTTTTTACCCAACGTCACTTCCGTAGATAAAAATGTCTTTGCTGTGGACCTACTGCTTTTTTTTGATTAAAAAACTCAAAAATAATTTTTTAAGATCTTAGCCATGCATATGAAATGAAAGTATTTGTATCAAAAAAATCTATAAAAAATAAAAATATATATATAAATAAATGATATAAAGTACTTCTACCCTGATGATAAATAAGTATTCGAATATCGCTTAGGAATGATCATGTTGTCATATCAAAGTCCCTACATATTTTTCGCAAACCTGAGCATCGTCCTTTTAATAATGCTAGTTAGTTTGGGTTAGTTGTTGTTTGTTGAACATTTAATTAAAATTATGCGCTTCTTTCTTTGTACATAAATATTAATTTCGTCCTAGAAAACCGGACAATTGGCTTTAGTCTTGGGGTCTATTCTTCTCGCAATTAAAATAGATCTCGCAGACTGCTTTCGCAAAGAGAGATCGACAGGAGATATATTGGCCTATGTCACTCGTATATGGAGTAGGGAAATTGAGAACTACGGAGAGTGTCGAGCGATTGCGTTGGATATTTCGAAGGCATTCGACAGAGTTTGGCATGACGGACTGATCAACAAACAGCCGTCATTCGGACTGCCAGCCTCTCTCTGCAGCTGGTTTGCCAGTTTCCTTAAGAATCGATCTGTGCGCGTTTCAGTTGATGGATACATCTCAGACACTTTCACCATTACCGCGGGCGTGCCTCAATACTTTCACCAACTCTGTGCCTCATCTATATTAATGACCTGCTGACTGATAGATCAGAAAAACCTTTACCAGCGACTGAGACTTATCACCGCAGACAGGAACAGATTACAACAATTAATCAAGACCTGAAAAAAGTTCAAATTTGGGGCGACAGGAATTTGGCCCCAGTTCAATGCAGCAAAGACCCAAGCAGCCACGTTTACCAAGAGGGCCAATACGGCGTCGGCGTGCCCTGACATAATTATGGCAGGATCGACCATTCCTCAATCCTCGTCAATCGGACTGCTGTGTGTCTCGGTCAACAGGAATTTGTCCTGGCATGACCACGTTGCTAACATCGCAAAATCAGCCTCCCAGAAGCTTAGTGCGCTATTTTCCAAAAAAAAAATTGTATACTCTTGATCTACAAAGCGCAAATAAGACCGTGCTTAGAATATTGCTCACACACCTGGGGTGCCGCACCAAAGCACACCCTAAAGCTGCTGGATTCTGTTCAGAAGAGAGCTGTGCGTCTTACCGGCGACCCGGAATTTGGACAGTCTGGAACACCGTAGGCATGTGGCTAAGACGTCCCTGTTTTACAGATACTTTCACGGCAGATGGTCCCAGGATTTGGACCGCCTCATTCCGCCCCTGGCAACGCCTTTCAGACAGTCACGACAGACGGCAAGAGCGCACCAGTTCGTAGTATTACAACTGGAAACACCTAGAACATCGCTTTACAAGAACTTTTTTGTCTGGCGCACTGCATCACTGTGGAACTCACTCCCAGGACATCTGTTTCCCCTAATTACAACCTACAACTATTCAAGAACCGTGTCAAACAACACCTTCGGACACACACCGCTCGTCGAGCGCCATAGGATCTCCCTTTAGTGTGTGTGCATTGCCATAAAAAAAAAACATATCATGCTTATTCACAGTAGTTAGACAATGGTATAATTTTCCTTCTCTCCAGCTCGTCAAATTTTACCAAAAACTATTTTAAACCAATAAATTAGCCATTGATCTGATCCTTTGATTTTTCCAAACTTTGCTTTTATCCAATTTAATACCTTCGTTTTCAAAAAACTGTTTTATATAGTTCTCCTTATCTTGTTCCGTCTGACAAATACTCGGCCAATCCAAAGCTTCCTGTTTTATGTTCAGGAAGGTATCCATCATTTGTATGAAAAGCCTACCAGTTTTTGACCCAGGGTCATGTTGCTCGACCTGGAATTGCCAAACCTCAAAAACGGTCATAACAGCCATTAGCACCTCATTAATGACCCATCTCCATGTCAATGCACGTTCTTCCTCACTCTTGTGGCAGTGTTTCTGTTTCATTGGTTTCCCACATGTTCGCCCTAAACGTATCTACAGTTCTTGTCTAAATTTTGCTTGCTCTCCCCGTTGTTTGAATTTATTCAAACAACGCTTTCCCCGAACCATTGGAAGGTCCTTCGCGGATCCCAAGGGGCCCGGGGACCACCATTTGGAAACCGTCTCATTAGATGTATATTCGACTAATTTCGGTTCTTTATCATTTAAATTAATTTCATATAATTTTATAGTACACTTTCCTAGTAACGTGCTACAATATTTTATTTAATAAATTTCCGGGGCATAACACTTTACTTTATTTTTGTTTGATACAAAATATGACTCACGATAAGGCGTTGAGAATAAACAAACAATTTCTTGTTATCTCTGAGACTAATTTCGACTAAAGGTCACTGTTTAAAAATTTTATACTCGATAATATATTAGGAACTATATTTTTCCCATTGTACCCTTTCTTATCGTAAACTGCAGGTAGTCTTATAGTGGTAAACAAAATATTTTTGGATAATTTATTATTAAAAGCACTGGCTATGGGACTAATGAGCACCTGCAAACCATAAAAACAGACCTTAATTGCATTAGTGTTTGTAGACTATAATACTATAGAACACCACAAAACGGTGCAAGTGTTAACGAAATGTCGAATCGACCATCAATATAGCACAGTGATAAGAAAAAGGAAATATGATACCGCCATGGTCTGTGGTACAAATAAACTAGAACAACATGGGCGTAAATATAAACAGAAAATACCTAAACTATCTGAGATTTTTAAATGAAGTGGTTTTAATATCCGACCATATCAACAACCCAAAAGAAATGTTGGAAAAATTACATCTCGAAAAAACAATTTCTGATAAACGTGGTAGTGAGCGGACACATCCATGTGACAGATTCCATAGTTGTACAGGACGGAGACACTTAAATCTGCCATTTTTATGTGCCTGAAGGGCAATGTTCCCTGCCCGTCATAACCCATGGAACTGATACATTAACCCTAACTAAATATTATGTAAATGAGATACGAGTAACGCAGAGAGCGATGAAAGGTCAATGTTGGGTATCTTCCAAAGGCAACATCATAAATGAGGAAAAAAGATGAAGAATAGGTGATGTGGATGCAATGGAGCGAATAGAGTCCTCAAAATGGGACTGGGGTGAACATATCGCCAAAAGAACATCGGACCAAGAAAATAATCGAGTGAAGACCGTGGCAAGAGGCTTATAGAAGCAGAAGAACATCACCAACTAGATATACAGACGGCATTAAACGCATCCGAGCAGCAACATTTACGAGAGCGTACGCAATGGGGTTGATTGATGATGATGATAATGATGAGGGTGCTAATATAGTTACCAATAAGAAAAAACATTAAGACCACGCGGCAGAAGTGAAAACTTCAACAAGGCGAGATTAATAAAAAATTAATTAAAATTAAACAAAAAGTCTCTTAGAGGTGCCGAGCATCGATTCCGGTACCTATCGCATGCTAAACGAGCGCCGATGCAAACACGTGCGTCAAAACTGAATATAAGTTTATAGACTCGCATCATAATACATATAAAATGTATAAACAGTGTAGCTCTATGGCTAATTACAAAAGATTTTCCCAGCTTAGAACTGAGTGCAAGGCATATTCCAAAGTTTCCTATGAAAAATATATAGGTATACAAAACTTAGATAGTAATATTAATAATAAAAAGGAATTTTGGAATTTTGTATTTTCGAACATAGGCGGTTGCGACCTTCCAACTAGCGTGCATGTCAATTTTGAAAGAAAGGCAAATTCTCCAGAAGAAATTGTTGATTATTTTGTTAGCATTTCTCCCAAGTCTATGTCGAAGACACCGAAATTGATTGTGATACTGGGGATGGTTTTGTTGATGATTATAATAATTATGAGAATTTCTGATATGTGTTTATTAAAGTTCATCATGTTTTTAATGCCATCACTGATTTAAACAATGGTCTAGGTTGTGGTTTGGTTGAAATTTCCTTTGCGTTCTTTTCTTTCGTGCGCCTAGCAGGGGATGTTTTTTAAATATTTGAGCTTGGATATTTGTTCAGAAGTTGTTACGGGTGAAAATTCTCTTATTTATCAAGGTTATTTTGGGGAGGAATATCGACTGGGTCGACCATCTCTATTGTCTTTTCTCGATAAGTTCGTACCTGTCTAGGGTTTCTGACAGGTACTATTTTGATTGACATATGAGGATTTTTAGTTGAATGTCAGCTGATAGTGATTGACGTGTTCACAGATTTGTTTCCGATATTTTGAACCAGTAGGAGGAGAGGAAACAGAAGAAAAACTGTTATTATTGATTTTGGAAGGCTTTTGTTTGATCATTAGCCAAAGAAGTTCCTTTGCGTAGAGAGGTAGTCCTCGAGGAGTGTCCGTATTTTGTACATGAAGTAGACTGGAAGTTGATTAGGGCTCCGGAGGAAAGGTCAGTTGCGTGGGAATTAAGTCTTAGCAACCGCCGTAATGGCAATATAGACCGTTGTCCTTCTCATGATACCCAGGAAGTTTTGGTAAACCCCTATTTATGAGTAAGTGATTTCAAGTTGTTCGAATGTAGAATTTCAAGTAGATATTTGGGGCCGAGTTTGGCATTTTTGTAAATTTCGTGTTATGTTGTTGTTATGGTTTAATTTACGCTTTTAGGGTTTTTGGAGCTGTTTTTTTTAAGCTGGTTTTTGGAGTTAGTTTTTGGAAATGGTTTTAGTAGCTGTATTCTACGGTGGAGTTCCGGTAGCGCTTTGTTACGATACAGAGGTATATAGAGAAGAATGATGGCTAATTCTCGGATATAACCTCGGGAGTCTGACGCTGTTACACGAGATAAGTCTAATTTTATATTTATATTACTACACTTGGACAGTACTATTGTGCCAGGAATATTTAATACTTTGCATAGACTTTTAAATTTTACACAGAATCTAGTACTCGATCATTTTTCGAAAACGGTTGATTAATTTCTTTAGTAAGAAATAGCATACAGCATAATCTACTGAAGTATACATATTTAAATACCCTTTAGGGAAGTGTTGCTACGCTAGCTTAGAAATATTACTTACTTCTTACGGGTGCTATATTTATGGACTATCTCTAGTACATTTCATATCCGAGGAAGTTAAACCATTTTATTATCTTTTACTTTAATTTTGGCTTTGACAATCGAACATAACATTGTTTCCTTTTTGAGGAATACGTTCTCTTGTTGAAACCTGCAACTTGGGTTTTTGGAAAGGCTATATTAACCGAGTTAAAAAACTTAGTATAGTGTATGTGATAAATTCGTTAATTCTATCATCGTCTTGGTTGCAGGTAGCAGCAAAGCGTTTCCAGGAATTGAACTTTCAAAATCTTATAACCTTTTATTTGACACTAGAACTTTCAAAATTTTATAACCTTTCATTGGATACCTTCAAATATTTTACATCAAACTGTCAAGGTTGACTAGGGGGTGTGTCTAGTCAGTCAGTAGACCGGGTCATTTCGAAATTTCACTACGGGGTAGCTGGCTACTTTCTATCTAGGGAAACTACTTAATAGGCTAGAGGAGCTTGCTATATTTTACTGTTCAAAATAAGTGTTGGCCTCAAATGCTTGGTATTATTTAGGGTGTATGTGAGTATGTAGATGTTGAATGGTGACCAAGCAGATAGCGTAGTCTTCAACTGATAATTGTTTACGTATTTCGACATTAGAATTTGAACTTAGTTTCTTTTTATTTCCAAGTTATTTTTCTGTGTCCGTTTAACATCGATAGGGCTTGCCAACAAAAGTAAACTTGGTGGCGTCCAACCCCGACTTGGACTATTACTTATTTTGATTCAATTCCTTATTTAGTTACAACATTACGGAACTTGATATTGGGAAAAGATAGTTCGAATTAACCCTCCCTGAGACGAGCTGAGCCTGGTGTTCGATTGCAGACGGTGCTGCCTGGGTCATTACGAGGACTGGTGACGTCCGGATTACATGGTAGACATCTGATGGCAGTTCAATTTTTCTTGGTAAATATTAACTTGTTTGTAAACCGTTGTTCAGCGCCATCTGCCAAGTAGTTTTATTTTAGAATCGATCGTAATAAATTGGCATCTAACGCCAATAGTATTAGGATTAGAATAGCACATAATAAAGTATGGAAACATAGTTACATCACTCCAATATTTGAAAGTGGTGACCGCTCTGATATAACTAATCCAATATTGGTATTAGAGAATATCTTAATGCCAGGGTCTTAACATCTTAGTTTAGTCGCATGATGATTTAGGAGCAGCATAGTTTCATTAAGTTTAAACCAACTCTCCCAAACCATAGCTGAAGTTTCAATGTTTTGTGATCGGTGCATTGGAGACCCGATTTCTTCAAGATATTTGACCCATTAAATCATAGAATTCTAATTGAAAAGTTGAATGCAATGGGTGTGGGAGGCACCTTACTCTCTTGGTTGGGCAGTTATGCACTGGGCGAAAGCTGGTAGTAAAATTTTAAGGTGCATGTCGGATGTTCCTCAGGGTGGTCATTTATCTCCATTCCTATTTAATTGTTTTCTCTATGACCTGCATAGCATCCTGGGTTACAATTTTCTTCTATATCCTGATGACTTGCAGATAGTCACTGCTGCTGATTCACGGATTGATTGTTTGAGACTTCAACATGATCTTGATCTATTTGTCAGTTGGTGTAAATCTAACAAATTAAATTTTAATGCATCACTCACTTTCCATCGTATAATGGATCCAGTGTACTATCAACTCTGGAGAGAGGAAATAATGTAAAGGAGCTGGGAATGATTCTGGACCGGACACTCACATTTGTTCACCTTATGGAGGAGAGATCCAACAGGGCTTTGAGGTTGTTGGAATTTGTTCTGAGATCTCTGAGAGATTTCTGTTCTTAGAAATGTGTATTGTGCTTTTGTTCGATTGAGTTTGGAGTATCCAAGTACAGTTTGGTCGCCATTCTATCGATGCCACACGCGGTCCTTTTAGAGAAGGTTCAAAGAAAGTTTCTAAGGTACATATATATTAAAAATTCCTATTGAAAATATAAATTATAATGAAAACATTTTTAGCTTTCTCGTTTCGCCCGCAGCCATACCGTGTATAACAAAAACTATGATTTGACAAAACGAAGTGAAAAATCTAATTTTTTAGGCAGGCCGCTCCAATTCCAACTGCTCAAATTTAACATCGATTCGTGCATGTACTGAAATTTGTGCCGTAAAATAGATAGATATTTAATTTAGCCGAGTAACCCGTTAATGGTCTCCGATAATAATCATTGGAATTACTGAAAATATTTATTGAATTTATTAGTGTGACAAAGCACAAAATCTAAAGTACGTTTAAATCCTAACCGATTAAATTAGATGAACAAATGCGTAACGTTTTTAGCATTAAATTTTATTGTCAACGTTTTAGCTTCAGCATTAGTAGGTAACACATTTTTCGGTGGACGCAATTATTTATTAATTGCAAAAGAAATTTTATTTGCAAAAAATATCTCTGTTGGGCTTTGGAATCTGGTCCTATACCTACTAGTACAGAGCCAGGATCATGTACTAATTTTTTGTTGCAGGAGCACATTATCAATCGGTAGGGATCTAAGAATTCACGGGTATTCTTCTAAAATATTCCGAATTTAAGTGTAATATTAAACACACAATTACTACTTAAATTTGGAAATTATATAATACTTCCTTGTACAGGGTGATCGCGTATAATGTTACCCCCCTTTAACTATTCTTTTTTGCACATATATCTCTGCTGAAGAAATAGTGACAGGTAAAGTCATATAATTATTAAATGGAATATTCTGTATATTAACGAATTTTTAGATGAACATAACTTATGTGTAATATCATATATATTTGACTTATTAACGTTCGAAAAATCAATAGAATAGGTAGCAAAATTAAATAACATATTTTTTTACTTAATATGAATTTCCTATTACATTATTCGCTTTGTGTAATATGAGTTAAGTGGCATCAGGTGTCAGTAACCGACATTTTTATATATTATTAAATACGATAAGGGGTCATTCTGGCGCCGAAAAAGTCAAAGGGATCGACAAAACTGAGACTACAGTTCGATATGGAATTTCTAGGAGAAAAACTCTCTAAATAGTTCTGTGTTTCGTAAATGTAAAAACATTGATTTTTAGGTAGAAAAATAAAGGATTTTAGTTTTTTTTTCGAAAAACAATTTTCTTTTATAATGACCGATTACTTGAAGATAATCTACACCAAAAACTGCATTAGAAGACACCTTGGAATTGATGATGGATTTTATACGGGGTCAGCTATTTGAATTTGGAGCTTTGACCAAAAACCATTTATTATTCCATTACTGAAAAACCGAATAAACTGGAGCAACGAACCTTTGGTACATATAAGCAGAACATACCAAAATATCGCATCGATCCGGTTAGAAATGCCGTATTGTTGATTTTTTTTGCTTGAAAAATCTACTTAAAGCTTACGTGCCAGCCAACCTCAGACTCGTAAGCCTTGTGATCTCTGCAATAAAAAACAATTTTCCGTACAAGATCGCGAAAAACGAGACCATCAAGGATAAATTGAAAAGGACGCCGGGACCGAAAGAACTGAGGAACGACAGGAAATTTCCATTTCGAAAATGTCAGGAAAATTGACTTTTCAGAAAAACATCGATTTCTAACTAAAAAAAAAATGAGAGTTTCTATATTTTTTCTCGAAAAGTAATTTTCTTTTAGAAAAGCCGGTTACTTAATGAGAATCTGCGCCAAAATTCTATTAGAAGACACCTTGGAATTGATGATGGCTTTTAAACGAGGTGTGCTAGTTGAATTTAAACTTTCCTCCATTAATATTTTACTACTGAAAACCGGAATAAACTGGAACAACCATGGGAATGGTTGGGAATAAGCAGAACATAACAAAACGTAGCATCGATCCGATTGAAAATGCCGAATTGGCGATTTTTCTAGATTTTCAGTTTGGAAAGTCTCCCGCAATTATCACGAGAATGAATTCCTCAATGCCAGGTCGGATATTTCGCCAACGAAACGAATACTCAAAATCTTAGACAGTAACAAGGCCAGATAGTGCTTAAGAAATATGCTGCTGAACTAACCACTCGACTATGCAGGCTTTTCTTCCTATCATACAGAACTGCATGATTTCCTTCTACCTGGAAATGCGCTCAGGTGCAACCAATCCCGAAGAAAGGTAAAAAGATGATTCCAAATATCTACCATCCAATTGGGGGGTGTAAGGGGTAGCGTTAACATCAGTACATCAATGTTACCCTAATGCCAACCTCACCTGCTCGAGTTGTGACCCCGGTCACCCGGTGCACCCTGCTAGGAAACGAACGAGGCAATGGCGACCGATTATTGGCGGTATAACCATACGTAACAGAGATACAGGATTAAATCCCTGTATAAAGTGGAGGAAGGCAACGGGATACCACCTTCACTATTCATCCCAAGAGAATCACATAAAACATACGAAATCCTATGATGAATGCATTTAACCCAAAATTGTCCGGAGTTATAAATCGTTCCCCAATCGGATCTCCGGGGGGAACTGTGTTAAATGAAGTCAGGAAGGAGAGACTAAGTCTACGAGGCGAAGTAAGGGTTGGTACTTGGAATGTGCGTAGCTTATATGAGGCCGGAAAACTGGCCAACCTACTAGAGGAAATGAAAAGACTGAAGGTGGACATTATGGGTGTCGCGGAAACGTGGTGGCCTCAGGCTGGAGTGTGTCATATTTCTGGAGGGGTTATGTACTATTCAAGAAATAATGACAAAAATCATAGAAGGGGAGTAGGAATAGTCCTGACTGAAAGGTTATCCAGATCTCTAATAAATGTTCTCCCTTTCTCAGACAGAATGATATTACTTAAACTATACGCCAAACCAGTCAACATCAATGTCATCCAGGTGTATGCACTCACAACAGATTCAACAGAAGATGAGATCGAGAGGTTTTACGAATAATTAAAGCAAGTACTCAAACAAGTTAAAAATCATGAGATACACATGATTATGGGTGATTTCAACGCCAAAGTGGGAGAAGGAAGATTTGAAGCATTGGTGGGGCCTTATGGACGAGGATTACGCAATGATCGTGGCGAACGTCTTTGCCAATTCTCCCAGGAGGAAAACATGAAAATAACAAACACATGGTACAAGCTGCCACCTAGACGCTTATATACGTGGAAGGCTCCAGGAGATCGCCCAGACAACACAATCCGCAATCAGATCGATTACATACTCATTAACAAACGTTATGGGACATCGGTAAAGAGAGTATACACCTATCCGGGTGCCGATGTGCCCTCAGATCATGTTCTCTTGGTAGCGGTAATCAAAATCAAAATTATGACAACCAAAAGCGAAAGATAGATTACGAAAGACTTAAAGATGAAGAAAAAAAAACAAAGTTACCAAAAATCTTAATGAGAACATACTGACAACCATAGATCCACAGACAGTAGAGGAAGCTAACATGGGTGACGTATGGGAGGAAATGGAGTGGAGGCTGCCATGACCAATGTTGCAGAGGCAGAATTGGGACATAAACGAAAAGCACAAAAACACGATTGGATGACAGATGAGATATTGGCGCTGTGTGAGGAACCAAGAGGGTACAAGAACAAAGGGAATGGTGATAACTACAAAAAAAATCCAGAAAGTCCTTAGAACGGAAATAAGAACCGCTAAGAATGAGTGGCTGAAACAACAGTGTGAAGAACTAGAACAACTACAAATAATACACGATGACTTCAACCTACACAGAAAGATAAAAGAGACGGCAGGAGTATATAGAAAGAGTCCATTCTCTAATGTAGAGAACGATCAGGGAGAATTAGCGCAGGATGATCAACAGCGTAAAATCATATGGGAAAACTATATTAGCAACCTTTTTGCCGATGAAAGACCTGCTGTTGAAAATGTAGGCGACAAAGACCTCTCTGGACCTCCCATCACAAAAAAAAATTATAAGAGCGATCAATACATCCAAAGACAGAAAGGCGATTGGCCCAGACCGCATACCTGTCGAGTTGCTCAAACTATTGGACGACAAAAGCATCGCAGTTCTTCAGACGATATTTAATCGAATCTATAGCACAGGCGAATATCCCGCCAAATGGTTAATATCGAATTTTATCCCCTTGCCAAAAAAAAATAATGCAACAAAATGTGAGGACCACATACTAATGAGCCTCATGAGTCACACACTGAAGATATTCCTTAAGACTATCCACTACAGAATATCAATAAAGTGCGAAAGAAACATCGGATCCACAGAATTTGGATTCAACGAGAGAAGCATTAGTTGCGACTCAAGTACTAATTCAGAACTGCAACGATCAGAGAAAGGACATAATGCTGTGTTTCATCGATTATGAAAAGGCGTTCGATAGAGTCCAACATCATAAACTGATCCAAATCCTAAATAGATTGGACATAGACCAAAAAGATATGCGCTGCATTCAAAGCCTATACTGGAACCAAATGGCTGAAGTCAGACTTGGTAACGATCTCACAGAAGCAAGAGCAATTTGTAGAGGGGTCAGGCAAGGGTGTGTTCTCTCTCCACTTCTCTTCAATTTATATTCTGAAGCCATCTTTCAGGAAGCCCTAGAAGAACGCAACGTGGGCGTTAAGGTGAATGGTGTATGGGTCAACAATATTCGTTATGCGGACGACACAGTTCTAATTGCAGATAACATGGAGTATTTGCGGGATATGCTTGGAATTGTCGGTGAATGCAGTAAGAACATGGATCTCAATATCAACACCACGAAGACTAAATTCATGATAATTACTCGAAAGCCACAAGAATTTCAAAACTCAAGCCTAACATATGAGAATCAACCAATAGAGCGAGTAAATAAATTTAAATATCTAGGAACGTGGCTGTGTAAAAACTGGGAATCAGACACAGAAATCAGGTGCCGGATTGAAAATGCCCGCAGTGCGTTCATGAAATTCAAAAAATTGCTCACCAATACTGATTTTGATCTTGGCTTGAGAATTAGATTTGTCAAATGCTATGTCTGGACAGTGTTGCTTTATGGCATGAAGGGATAGACACTGAAGGTGAGCACTATGAACAAGCCGGAAGCATTCGAGATGTGGGTCTATTATATCCTCATTTATGTCGCAGATTTCAATTAACGCTGCTTGTTCCCAACGGGAGCAAGAAAATCAGATTGCTGTCATCAGTGGGGATGTGAACGCCATCGTGGAATGGAGCGAGTAAACAATGTCTAGTTTAACGCAGAAACGACTCAAGCAGCTGTGTTCTCAAAAAAGCAAACATCGCAGGACCTGACTTGTCAATGGCAGGATAAACACTGACTTTGACCTCATCCATAAGCTTGCTGGGCATCAACATATAAAACAACATGTTTTGGCGTAATCACATCACCAAAATCGCCAAGGCAGCAGCACTACAGCTCGGAGCACTCTATAGAGCGAAAAAGTTGTAACACCTCTTACTGCTCTATAAGGCCTAGATCAGACCATCTCTGGAATACTGTTCCCACGTGTGGAGATCGGAACCCAAACACTTGCTCACGATATTGGACTCCATACAGAGGAGGGCAGTCCGTCTTGTGGACGACTCAGAGTTGACTAAAGACCCTGACACTCTTGAACATCGAAGAAAAATGGCGTTCTTTTGTGATTTGGTAATGAAAAAAAGGCATGAAATCATTGAAATAAACGGTGAAATGTATTTTAATATAAACATAAGTAATCAAAGGTACAGTAACTTAATCAATCAATCGGTCATCCAAATTAGACACATAGTCAAACTAGCCGCCTTGTTTTTGATGGCCCTGGGCAGTCACTTTCGTTGCTCTCTTCAATAAGTAGGTCTTCCACTATTGGTGGGTCGCCGTCTGCGTCTCTTATAGGTAGGTGCTCCAGTATTGCTCCAGTCATCGTCGTCCTCTTCAATGATGATAAGGGCAGGGTTCTGGCACGGTTCCCCAGAGCAGGTAGCACACATCACAGAACATCTGAGCCCTGCCACCTCTGCACACCTTCTTGCATTTGCAGGAAAGGAGTTTTAGGAGCACTGCGGGGGCAGGAGCTTCCCGACTAGTAATGGGGTTGAGTCCAGCCGAGGTCAATTCCCAACCCCAGTCGGTGGCCTCTTTCTCCACCACTAACCACTTTTGCACCTGGTGCTATGTGCGGTAATGGTGATACGACGCAGCCTCTGTGGTTGGGGGCAAACGGGCTAGATTCGCTTTGGCGTTGGCTACTGTCTTCACAAAAGTACGAAAGCGTACATCGTTGAGTGTGTCTTTCGTTTCGTCTCCTCCATATAGGGCAACTAGACACTTGTCACCGGCTGCTGCGACTGGTTGGTGTGTGGCATCTGTCTGGAGGAAAACTCTTGCTTGGTCCACTAGGGCTTGATTTCGTCTGAAGTGGCCCCACATTTCCATCTTCCCCTGCCAGAAGAGGGCAGAGGTGGTGTCGAAGTATACGTTTGTTTTAGTAGATCATAGACCGCAGAGGAGCGCGAGCAAATCCACATCTTCTCCAAAGATGATGACGTTGTCACTGGAGGAACTTTTTTTGCAGCGCAGTGACGACGATATCGCGGTCTGCGTCTTCTTTTGATATTTTTGTCTCAATTCCCTCGAGAGCAAAAGCGGAACAGAGAAGCTCAATGAGATGAACCTTGTTTCTGTCATTCGAGAGCATCTTCTCTTGGGGGACTGTGATGACGATCGATGCTTCTAACACAATTTCCGCTGATGCTGCAGAATACTGTCGTGATCGCTCTGGAAATTTGGTGCTCTTTTGGGAGCCATCCTCAGGATACCCGTCGAAGACTACACGCACATTTCTCCCAAAATGGTTAAATATGTAGCTTATGTAGCTTGCCGTGATAGCCCATACAGAATTATTCCGATACCACACGACTTTATGTAGGAGATATCCTCCGTCGACAACAGCAACTCACGTTCTCTGTGTCTTGAGTGAAGGCAGCGTAAAGAGCTGATTTTGTGCCCTTACGCATCCTTTCGTCGGAAAATAGGGCCATTGGATATGGTGCGAGTTCGTATGCGAAGTGGGCCTTCAACTGTAGGTCTGACTGTTTCATGATACATATGCGCTGGAAGATGCGACATCGACTCTCTTCTTGTGAATCTTGATGGTGGTAGGCGTTGCCAAAAAGAGGACTTTTTCTTTCCTAGAGAAACTAACATTACCAAGTTTTTCCAATAATTCAATTCACCCCTTTCAGTCCTTCTTTTCAGGCAGTATGGCAATCAATGTGGGGGCCACCTACAGTGCCACTACTGATGGATATGAGTTTATCTATCGATGGGAACGGTGGATGGTTATCGAACCAGGCTTTCAGTTTTTTCACGTCAGAGGTATCTTGTACAATTTGCGTAGGTCGCCTATCGACATGCTGTACACTTGTTGTGGAGGAAATATCCCAAAACCTTTCTACCTCTTCACATATATTCAGCATATATACCATCCCGCCTGTCCAACGAGAGAGCACACTTGTAGAGATACCTCTGCCATGAGTTAGGCCACCCTGGCTCTTCATTGACTGCATCAATACCTGTTCAATTGTCAAATCAGACCACAGACCTTACCAAAATTTATCGGATCTGCGTACGGTGATGCATACTTTCGTGAAGAATTGATATTCTCTTGTGTCCATCCGGTTTTGCAGAGTGCTCATATCTTGTAAATATAAACGAGCACTTTTCGCGTAGAAAAAGTGTCCTGACCAGTGAAAGAATGGGAGCATTTGGCTGATTATTTGAAGATGAAGGTTCCAATCTCCCATCCTTTCGGCTTGAATGAATTGCTTCATGAGTAAGGTCATTCGATAGTACAGTACCCAAAGTTTTGCGGTCGGGCCTTCTCCTTCAAGTTCTTTAAGGGCACTTTTGAATTTGGCAGTTACACTTTGTACATTTTCATTGTCTTCTGCAAACAGTATGAGTGACCTTTCAGTGCCAAGCAAGAGCCTCTCTGTCTCAGCCTTTTCGTGGACAGTGATGTCTATGTCGTTGAAAATCAGTATATAAAGTATAATATATAATATATAATAATGATAATATAATAATACGTTTTGCATGTTTAAATCTCTCTTCATGCAACAAAAAAGTGGTTAGGTACATTTCTGGAAAAAATGCGCTTTTACCTTATATGTTTTTTTTTTAGATTTTGGGAGAACTGCGAGGCTTACAGAGCTAAATTTAAAGCTAATTAAATTGCCTACAAGTTCTGCTCGTAGGATCAATGGTTTGAACGCAATTTCTGTCCAAAGACGGTCTGAAACTAAAATTTTTAATTTTTGGAAAAACTGGTTTGTTTCCAAAGTGCAGTCATTCGGTAACCAATTGACCTACAGAGCTCCGACTAGGCTTACTTTGTTACAAATTTAATGCAATTAAAAAATGTTTAGAATCGCTTTCGACGAAAAATGCATGGATTAGGAGATATGGATCAGAATCTGAAACAAGTCTAAAAATTTCGCGGTTTTTGGTGTGTAAAAATTTGTCCACAACTTTTTGAGAGTTGCAAACTAGGGTAAACATAGCCCTAATAGGTCATAACAACATACTAAAAAATCAAAGATACATCATGTTTTGCGAATTTAGCGATTTTTTGTGGCGATTTTGACTGGCCTATTTACTTTTGATGCATTATGAAAAATTTTAAGGAACAAGTCTTCCAATATTTTGATATGACGTTTAGCTTAAAATATGTAGAAGTATACGTCCAATTGCTTGAAATCTCATTAAAAGCAGTTTCAAGGTGGAAAAATTAGGATCGCAAAATGTTGAAATTTTTTGTGATTATAGAGGCAGTTTCTGGTCACATTTGCTTTATTGGTAAAATTTTATCTTTACCTGCATATAGTTTTAGTAGTATGTATATTGTGAAAACTAAGCTTTCTGAAATGACTTGAAAATGTGTAGGTTCAAAAGAAAAATCCTAATTCTATTCTATTTCTAGAATTATTTCTTAATAGGCACGTTTAGAATGTCGTATTATTTGTTTATTTTTATATTTAAATATTTAAAAAGTATATTTAAATGACAATTCAAAGATCATGTGGGCTTAAGAATGAATACATCAAAATCTACTTCAAATATAAAATATTAATAAAAACGGTGAAAGATAAAACAACATTAACAGATTTATTTGTGGAACAATATAAATAAATTATTGGGTAAATTAGTTCGGGAAAAGTCATTGATCCTGTACTGTTCAATGAACCAATTATATAGAAAAAATCTCTTTAAATTTAATATGTTTCCATTTGAATAACTCTACACGTTTTCTGAATCAGCGCAATTCTAATTCAAAATGTTAAGAATGCACTTGCGAGCTTGAGTATTTTTAACTTAACCTTCAAAAACCTCCGAATCACCAAAAATTATCCGAATATCGTTAAAATAGGTAAATAAAGTTAACCAGACACAAATAATCAACTTAATATTTGACTGTGTGCTCATTAAAATTTGTAAATGCCTATAATTTTTGTTTATTATATACGCCTTTATTTTATTTATTTTGAAAATAATTGTTTTTATTTTTTTTCGATTTTTATGTTTCTTTGAAATATGTTTTTCTTAATTAATGCCACCTAAAATACATAATAAAATAAATCTAATCTTATTAATGTTGCACGTATTATATAAGCATTTGTTGTCCGAATTACGGCTATAATACATAGTCAGATCTTACATAAGGCAAAAATACATAATAGGCAATATAGGCAATGTTAAGGCGTATAGCAATTAAATAAAATGCAGGCAATTAATAATTATTTTTATTGTTATTATTTTATTTCTTCTCTTATATTATTTTTTAATGATTGATGGCTCATCGAACTATTTATTATCTTGCAGAGTTAGGCCAATATGTCAACTCGGTAAGCTAGTTCTTAGCGGTTTGAGCTATGAGCTATGAGCTATTTTGTGCCTTATGCTTTGCTCAATAAACCATAAAACAAACTTTTTTATATTATGTATTTAGTTTCGATAAGTATTATATTTTGAATTCTCAAACGTTCAGGAGAAAAATAATTCTATTATATTTCTAGAATTATTTCTCAATGCGCTATAATTATATATTTTTTAAAAATCCAATTAAACACCATGCATGAAAATCTACTTCAAATATAAAATATTAATAAAAATGTTAAAACATAAAGAACTTTAGCAAATTCATTTCTGCTTGTTAAAGTTAAACGAATAGGTACTCCATTTGCTAGTGAGAAGTCATTGATCCTGTAGTGTTCAATGAACCAATTACGTTGAAAAAAATCTCTTTAAATTTAATATGTTTCCATTTGAATAACGCTGTAGTTTTTCTGAATCAGCGCAATTCAATCTAGTTGGAAATATCAAAAATGCACTTACAAATTTAGGTAATTTTAATTTGGGGAAAGTAACCTTTAAAAATTAAACGAATAGATATTATTATATTCAGTAAAGTTATCTGTCAACCAATTATTTAACTCCTATTCTCAAAGATGCGATGAGCTTTAAAATATGTAGGTAAATTTTACCTACCTACTGTAGCTTAACATGATATACAGGGTGTTTCAAAAGCATAGTTACAAACTTCTGGAGGTGATTACTGACATTATTTTACGATAGGAGAGGATAATAGATTTGTATTGACAGCAGCTAACTAAAAACCTTTTTTCCCTCACTGTTTTCTTTTTTATTTAAGTTATTACTATTATTTGTTAGAAATATTTTTATTTTTTTTTTATTTCAGATAATCTTTTGATTTTGTGACCTAAATGTATTTTCAAACGATTTTTCGTATAAAAAAAACTATACTTTGTAGTTTTAAATTACCTAAAGATGCCACTGATAAAAATCGGACTTAAGACCTTATGCCCCAAAATGCCCCACCAAACTTTGAGGAACGCCCTTGAAAAGCATTTACCTTAACGACTTGTGGATTTTCATCGGACCAAATATTTTATTTTATTTTATTTTATTTATTCACGGATCGAAACCCATTATTACAATAAACGTACAATAGTACTAATGCATAACACAGGTTTATAAAATTAAAATTAAAAAGAAAGTATACAACTGTGAGATAACAAACAAATTACTATACATGAACAAATGACAATTCAATTCAATCATTCATTCACGAGTCGAAATCCATGATAACAGTAAACTTACAATATTACAATATATAACTCAGGCTTATAAAATTAAAAAGAGAGTATAAAACTATGACAAATAATTGACAATAAAATAACAATGACCAGGTGTACACCAAATACAGTTCCCAATGAAATAATACCAACATCCCACCTTATAATATAGAAAATTTTAGTTTAGTATAAAATTTTTGAGGAGGCGAGAAAACGTCTAAATCATTATGGTAGTTGGCCAGTCTAATGGACTGTGACAGAAATGAGTTCAACCCATAGTTGGTACGGCTAAAGTTCTGGTAAAAGGTGTTATTAGAACGCGTGGTCCTGGGAGGAGCAAATAAGGGTATTTTTGCTAAAAGATGTGGGCTATGGCTTAGATTATTTAAAATTTTGTAAAGCAACTTCAGATCCCGATGCTTGCGGCGTGATTCGAGAGATAGTATGCCCAAATATGATTGAAGTTCCGTATAAGTCCTATACATACGAAAGCTCTAAATGAGACCGGACGCAGAAACCTGTGCTGAACCCTCTCAAGGCTCTTAATATGTACTGCATAAGCAGGGTTCCTGAAAACAGATGAATATTCCAAATGGGAGCGAACCAATGAACAGTAAAGAGACCTGAGGGACAATGAGTTATGGAAATCCTGTGCTGACCGCAACACAAATCCCAACATTCCTAGAGCTTTTGATTTTATTTCCCGAATATGTGGAATAAAGGAAAGGAAAGGATCCAATAAAACTCCAAGGTCTCGTATGGAGTTCACATGACTTAATGCAGTATCCCGAATTTTGTACTGAAAACTTGAAGGATTGCGAGATCTTGAAGAAGTCATCAGGTGACACTTGGCAGTGTTTAGCTCCATTCCATTGAGAACACACCAGTTCGCTAGTCTGTTCAAGTCTGACTGCAAAAGAAGACAGTTTTCTGGGGACCCAATCGTGGAAAATAGCTTCAAATCATCTGCGAACAATAAAAAGTTAGAGGATGCAAAACAAGTATGGATGTCGTTCACGAACAAGTTAAAAAGCAGAGGGCCAATGTGAGACTCCTGGGGTACACCAAATGTCGCCCTGACAATACGAATATGTTAAAAAGAGGTCTTGCAAGGACAAAAATACAATACCGAAGTAAAGTTTGTGGTATACCATCAGGCCCAGGACCACAGCCGCAATCCAAAGAACTCAGCTTATCATAGATATCCGAAATCTTAATACTAATACTAGAAATATTTACATTGTTGCCCGAAATTTGGTCCGGCATATTGCATTGCCCATCACAATAAGTAGATGAAAAAAAATCTGCAAAACTATTTGCAATAGTAAAACCGTTATTCCATTTCCGATCACCATAAGACATTTCATAAGGAATACTAACAGCTTTACGCTTAGCGTTAAAAAAATGACAGAAAGATTTTGGGCTGGCAATAATGCTATCCTCAGTGCAATCAATATAATTTTTATAGCACTCATGAGAAAGTCTCTTACAGCCAGCCCTCAATCTAGAGAATTCCTGATAGTCCGAGTGCAAACCACTCTGTTTGTATTTAGAATGCATTTCGTTTTTCTTAAAAATTATTTCCTTTAGTTGTGGAGAATACCAAACAGGAAACTGATCTTTTTAAAGGCACAAACAATTCTATTGCTTGATACAAAAAGTTATAAAATTGATCAATCATATAATCCAGAGACACGTTCAGGAATCTACCATCCCATTCAACATAAGATAAAAATTCATTAATATTTTCTAGATCCGCATTATTAAAGTCTATATACTGCCTCTCCATGGAACCCCGTATCATTGGAACGATTAATAGAGAGATTCAATGTAACTCTCAGTGGCGGATGGTAAGCATCAACCGGGAACAGCGGTTCCTCAGCTTGCTGTGCACATATGTTGGGAACCTGGGTGAGAACAAGATCCATGAATATTTTCAATTGAGTTACTTTGAGTGAGGTTATGGAATGCACACACATTAGACAGAACCTCAGTGCACTCCGCCTCCAGAGCAGAAGCACTCACCATGGAAACCGCTGTAGAACCCATGTCGTCACCAGATCACTGTGCGTTAGAGAGATTGAAGTCGCCTACGATTGTTAACTTTAGATCTGGTAACTCCTCAATGACGGCATCAATGCTCTCAGCCAATTTTGTGTACGCTGTTGAAGGAGATCTGGGAGGTAAATAGGCACTGCCAACTATACGCTTACAGCCGCCAATGCCCACCGCCACAAAAATCTGTTCAATGTCCGGAGAAACTTCAACTCTGGAACTACAAACACTGTTATGGACTGCGATCAGCATACCACCTCTTACAGCTGCTAGAAGCTTGCGATCGATCTTTACGATAAATCGTATAACCAAACAAATCAAGTTCCCCGTCCAAAAAATCATTGGTCAGCCAAGTCTCAGCAAAAATGAGAATGTCGTAAAATGACGATAAAAATATATCTCGAAGTAGGTTAAGTTTGGTTCTCATACCTCATACCTCATACCCAGATAGTAGATGGTGAAATTCTTGGAAAAGACCTTCAGTTTTTTGCCGAAACTATTGTAAGAACTCCCTGGACGTATTTTAAAAACAAATTGTCTTCTCCAGCTTCTCTCCTTCTCAGAAGTTCCTGCCTTTTATTCTGTTCTGTTGCGCAACAACCTTTATTGCCTTTCCCAACAGTTCCGTCACAAGTTGCTCAACGTTATCCTGATCGTTACCATTTACAGGATAATTGAAGATCATCAAATTGTTAGATCTTTTTTGGCGTTCCTGAAGCTCCGTGAACTTACCATCCTGGCCCAACACTGGAGGTAAGGAGGTATCATGCTGGGTGGATGATTGGCTTGCTGTGATTTCGGACCTGAGCGTATTGAGTTCAGACTTAAGGTCATCAATTGCTTTAAGTAGTTTGGGAACACAGAGAAGACCGCTGGAGCAGCCATCACAATAAAACTTAAGAAGGCGTCTACCCTTCAGTTCGACCACTTTTATCTCAGAAGAGTTTACATTAGAACACACTTTCTTATGGATGCGTCTTTGGCAGCTGTCGCATTCGGCTAACTAGGTTTAGATAATTTTCGAAGATGTTGCACTTTAAGCATGTGGCCATTTCGAGGTTAGAAAAAAGGAAATGTTTCCAAAATAACAGTAGAAACGAATGTTTATCCAGTAGGTCTAGCACAAATATAGCAGACACTTACCTTTATAAAACAAACACCAAATCAGGGACACTAACGTAGTTTTAGACTAAGAAAACTGTAAAACAGACGGAGCATAAAAATAAACAAAAATTATGGGCAAGACATTAGAATACTTCATGAGAGCTTTTCCTATTATAAATACCGGCAGCGGTAAATATCGCCCTGTCGGCATCGGACCACAAAATTTGATTAAAATAATTTGAATTATCTTGGATTTTATTAAAAAGGTTTTCTTGCGAAAACTTGCTGACATTAATTCAGTTAGAATCTACAGATGGTATTCTCCGATCATTCTGAACGCTTTCCCTATACTGTTCTGGTGTTCTTCTAGCGTTCATTCATGAAAAGAAGCTCCACTATTTTCAATCTTTCAAGAATCGAATAGCGCGTTCTGTAAAATACTAGCAGATAATAAAGATGAATCAGTAAATCAGACTTCCAATATCAATGCCATGGCATTTGAAAAATAAACCCTTATCTCCAGGTAGTAGCAGCAGGTATCTAAATAGATAAGAAATTATATCGAAAAATTTATAGTGTTTCGAAATTCGAAAACCTTCAATATTTCATCAAAAACCGTTAAGAAAAATGGCACAAAAATTATTGTTTAGATTCCTTAAAAAAATATTAATATTGCACGTCTGCTGAAATCAACTTTTCAGCACGAGTGTTAGAAAGTAGTAATCATATAATCCAATCAAATCGGTCGGGTCAAATTGACCCCATCTGTCGTTTGTTTAATAGACTCGTGTTGAAAGTACGTTTCTGCCCGCGTGTGATAACTGTGATAAGACAACTAGCAAAGTTAACTGTCCTTTCCTCTCATTTTCATAAGTGGTCGTATCACAAAATCACAAAGTAAAATAGTTAAAGAGTCCTCAGAATACTTGGATATGTTAAAAAATCTCTTGATTGGAATTGCAGAGTTTGAACCTGTTAATGAAAAAATGCTTATAGTGAGCTATTTTGATATTGAAGAAGCCAGTATATTTGTCTTAACAGTCATCGTGGCGATTGCCTGTTATGCTACTGCCCAGCCATAGTATCATCGCCATTATCATCATCAATCAGCCTATTTTCCCACTGCAGTTCGTATCCATTTTCCTCGGATGCGCTAAATGCCGTCTGTCTAGTTGGTGGTCTTCCTCTTCTTCTATAACCCTGTTGCCGCGCTGTCCACTCGATTATTTTCTTGGTCCGGCGTTATTCTGGTATCCTGGGAATATTTTCATCCCAGTTCCATTCTGAAGACGCAATGCGCTCCACTGCACCCACATCACCTACTCTTCCTCATTTATGACCCTATCTTAAAGGGAGATCCCCAATATTCACCTTCCATCGCCCTCTGCGTTACTCAAATCTTACTTATATATTTTTTAGTTAGGATTAGTGTTTAAGTTCCATAGTTCATGACGGTCTGGGCACTTTGATCGAAGACCTTGCGCTTCAGACACATAGAGATGTTTGGAACCACCAGATCGAACAATATGGCTCAGGATCAATAACTGGTGTACTTTTCGTTCAAATGATAGATACCTTCCTGAAAATAAAACAGGAAACTTTCGATTGGCCGGGACGTTGTCGGATGAAACAAGAGAAGGAGAACTATATAAAACAGTTTATTGAAAATGAAGGTGTTAAATTGAATGAAAGCAAAATTTGGAAAAATGAAGTGCTCATGTCATCGGCTAAATTTATTTTAAATAGTTTTTGGGGAGAATTTGATCAGAGAAGAGAATAGTGAACGAGTCTTCAGAATATTTAGATATGTTAAATAATCCCTTGATTGAAATATAGGCTTTGTACCCATTAATGAAAAAGTGCGTATAGAAGAAGCTCTCAAACCTCTCTCGACAGTACTGCTCAGGCTCGTCTTATGTAGTACTTTTAACTTAAACAGCCAGAAAAGAGAGTCTTGTATTACGACACAAACTCAGTGATTTATATTGAGAACCTAAATGCATATACATAGCACCTGAACTAGGTGAATTTATCGGTGATATGACTGATGAACTCGAAGGATATGGACAAAGCAGCTACATAAAGAAGGGCTCGTTTGTAAACTAAAACGTTTCAAGCTCGATTTCACTGTATCGATTTGAAACTAATAAAACATGGTTTTAGGTCCCTCATCACTTGATTTTGTGGAAGTTATTTCCACCAATTTAAGACGAACCAAAGAAGAAACTGAAAAAATCAACTAAATTCAACCAATCGAAAATTTCTGGAGAATCACGACCCTGTACCTTGTGGATTCAACAAATTAGCGAACTGGGTTGGATACTTCAGACGATCATTTTCCACTAGATTTTTTGAAATGAGTAAAGTAGAAAATCAACATTTTTGGATGAAAATAAATTTGTGGCAATTGAACTAGATGAGTTCTATTGGCGGTGCGTAACAATCCATCATTTGCTTATAAAACTTTTTTCAAAGTATATGATTTTCTTGAGTTATGATTGGAGCTGACAACTGCTTAAAAGAAAATGACCATTAGAAGCAGCATGTTGTATTCTGCTCAAAAACCAGGCTTCCAGTCTGTGACAAAACTATATATATATATATTTGTTTAAGATACAGGATATTCCATAATTAAAAAAAAAAACATGATTCTGTTTACCATAGATTTTGTAAATGATGCTATTTTCGACAACACTTACAGAAACTTTTCGATGTAAATTCACTCAGAGAATGGCATCTTACGTTACAGTTTAGGGTATGTGAACCTACTAAAGTGATCGTGTATTTTTGAAATATCGTGAACATACAAATTGGCGACTGGCGGCAAACCAGTTTTGAAAAGGGAGTAACATTTGCATTTAGAGAAGGGCAATTTTGTGTTTGCTTATTCTCTTTTAGAGTATTCTCTGTAAAAGGATCTACATAACAATAATATTCTAGATAAATTGAGCGAAATAATTAATTTTCAGTTCATGTGGTCACCAATTTTGGAACATGCAGACTTAAAATTTTAGTTCCTCTTACCAAATAAATAGGAATATTTTATTTAAAATGGATACGTTACAGAAACTATTCGATTTCAGGATGTACTAGATTACCATAGGACGTATTAAAACTTCCTGCCTTTGCTAGCACAGTAACAGTTGAGTATTTCCTAGTACTACTAGTATTGCCTGATTGATGCTAGGAAATATATTATATTTATCTTTTGATTTTGATAAATATATTATTTATCACATCAATCGCTTATAAAACGGGGAGGTGGGGGGGGGAGGAACAACCCCGTTAAACCAGGGTTCATCTGGCCCTGGATGAAAGCACCCTGTAAGGGCTACTGTGAAGATACGGCGAAGAAACTGCTGCATTGCAGTTGGATGTTGGGTTATCAAAGACCAAAGGAAGAAAACGTCGATCAAAAACTACCTGGCCCTCCTGGTAGGGGGTTGAGACATCGAGTTGACTTCGTGTTATTCGAATTCGTGTTAAAAAACCCAACCGACAGCCTCGGTTAGATGGACAGAAACCTCTACGACGACATAAGCTACGGAAAAGGATAAAGAACTTTGGTACGTGGAACGTACAGGCCAAGGCTTCGAAAACCTAGAGCAGTACGACCACTTTTATAGCGGAGTATCTAGATAAGAGATAAGAGAGCACAACATGATGGGTTAAAATGAATATCACAATCCGTACCCTTAAATTGACTATATTTGGAGTATACGCACTCAACGACGTTGTTCCGGTTAACAAGGAAGACGAATTCTTCGAACACCGAGAAATATCAAGCATAGGAAACTAAAGAGAAATAATAATACTCGGCGACCCAAACGGAAGAACTGGAACCAAACTGGATGACAGGGTGGTGGTCAGATTTGGCGAAAATAAAACAAATGATAACGGCCTCCAATTAATCCGACTATGCGAGCAAAATGAACTAAAAGTTATAAATGGATACTTGCAACATTTGTGGACCCATAAATATACATGGGAACGAAATTCCAGAAAGCTACCATCTATTATAGATTAAGCTATCGTCCAACATACGACTTCCATGATAGTTTATGACGTCAGAGAACACAAAAGCGCAACATGTGGCAGCGACCATCACCTGATTAAGTCCAAGATCTTATTACTCCCTAAACCAGATGGAAAACAAAGGAGGGAACCGCGAAAGAAACAAGGCCAACCTACCGAAACCAAACAACTGCGATATAACCTAAAAAGCTTGGTCCATGAAAGCACGAAATACCTATACAAAAAGAGACTTGAACAAAAACTCCAGCAACATCAGCTTACTAACAATACAGAGCACTACAAATCTATTAAACAATGCATGAAAGAAGCAGCTCAAGAGGCACTAGGATACTGCGATAAGCCCTATTGGTGGGACGAAGAGTTCGAGCAAGATATCAAAGATAAGAGACAAAAATACAAACGATACTTATCCAGCAAATCGAACTACGATAAAATCATATTTAAAGAAGCACAAGCTCAAGTAAGAACAAAAATAATCCAAATGAACAACAGATCATGGGAACAAAGCTGCAACAACTGCTGATAACTTCTAAAATCACTGCGTCAGAACAGAAAAAGAGAACTGATATCCCCCATCTCTACCAAAAAATGGGAAGAGTACTTTGGTAAACTGCTGAAGGAGGACCGACGGGACTTCACTGAAAGCAAAGAGTCAGACAGAGTATACGTTTCGGCATCACCGATCAGGATCAATGTAAAGGAAGTAACGGATGTATGTAGGACCCTAAAAAACAAAAAGGCACCAGGACCTGGTAGTGTTCCCGCAGAACTGACCAAATATGAACTTCAAAAGCTATGCGAATATCTAATGAGACTTATTCAAAACTGCATTAATAATGGGGATATACCAGAAAAATGGGTATTATTTTTTATTACCCCTATACACCGAAAGATCAATAAATAAAATTGCGATAACAATCGAGGTATTGCAGTAACAAGCACAATAGAGTATAATATGACTCGAAAGCTTATTGGAGATTACAAGAAATGGGGGCTAGAAGTTAACATCCCCAAAACAGAATACGTGTGTGATGGGGGAGAATAAGAGGACCTGCTCCTGGAGGACGGGCAAAATATGGAATCTTGCCAAACTTACAAGTGCCTAGGAACACACAACCCCTACCGGCATTGAATTATACTGCTGATTCCGTTTTCTCTGAGG